>JACGWL010000016.1:10105935-10298060 GCA_034509725.1 Sesamum angolense
TTATTTCTTCATCTCCTTCATGGGCTCCATCTTTCGAGCCTCTTATCCATGGATCTCCGTGGGCCAACCAATGGCTTCCTCCATGGGCCTCCATCGTCTCGGCTTGCTCTTTACAATTATTAAAAATAAAGTAAAATCCTCTCCACCTATTATACTCTCATTACAACTTAAAAAAGAAATCCCAATCATCAGTTCGGGGAGTACATTAATAGGGAAAAAGCAAGCCTTAAACATATTAGGCTAAAAATGAAGAGAAAAAGGAAATAAGAGGCACGTAGACCCCAACCCAACAGAAAATAAACCATACACATGGTCCAATGGCTTCATGATCATCTATGTTAATCCAATTAACAAAATAGCACATTTATTTCAAAATAAACATGCACACAAAATATAATGCAAAAGCATGCATTATAATTAATGACATCCAAAATCATAAATTAATTACACATAAATCTCAGGAATTTATATGTAAAATAATGCAAATTAATAATGGACATAAGTGCAACCCATGCAAAAATCAATTCTTATTTGAAAAACCCATCCAAATTAATTTTAGTAATTTAATCTTGGGAAATACCAAACCTCAACCAACAATTAAATTCACCAAAATTAATTGTTTCGGAAAAATATGCAGAAAAATCAGAAAAAATCAAAAATAAAAAATTCTGAAAAAATTAGAAAAAATCAGATCAGATGGCTGGCCGGCCCAGCTGGTCGGCAGGTAGGCGTGCGCGCGCGGCCTCGCCCGCAGACCACTGGGCGCGCAGGGCTCTCGCCCGCGCACGCGCGCCTGCCTGACGGCCGGCAGCGACGGCCGCTGCTCGTTTTTTTTTTTTCTAAAACTTTTTTTCCTGCAATTTCTGAAACAACAAGAAAATTATTAATTTTCAGAAATTCCAAATTTTAATAAAATTTCTTATGCCCAAAATTAAAAGCAAAATTAAGCATATAAACCCTAGATCTAGATATGCAATTTAAAAAAAAATGCTTCCAAAACCGATTAAAAATAGTAAATATGCTGAAACACGTAATACACATTAGATTCTAGGCCTATACACCGAACTGGGCTCTGATACCACTTGAAGGAAACGGATCGGTCCGGGAAGCGCGGCGGAAGCGCAAAAAATGGAAAATCGATAAAGCATGCTATAATTAATGAAATTAATTCTGATCAAGGGGTGTACCCTTGATCTTTCCCAGGCCTTCGGTGTATTAAATGTAAAAACATAGGCCAATAAATCATGAGAAAAAACAAGAAGCGAAAACTATAAATGGAGTTTTACCTTTGTCGTTTTTCTCGTACGGCTACAAGCGTTTCTCCTCTCCATTTTCGTTTTCGAATCCGTCCACGATGAGACCTCAATCTTGAGATTCTCATAAGAATAACACACCACCACTAAAGGATGTGGAGATTTCGTGCTAGCAAAATCTCCACAGAAGAGATGGAGATCAAAACAATCGCTATAAATTAACGCGTTTTGGTCTCTCTTTCGTTTTTCTTTTTGATCTCTAAGACCAAATAAAAAACTTATATGGAGAACATGGGAGAGACAGAGAGGCACGAATTTGTGAGGTTTTTTTGAGGCTAGTATGTGTTGTGTTTGTGTGGCTAGGGTTTAATGAAGGTATATATATGACCTAGTCATACACATACTAAGAGTCCTAACCTAGTTAGGCTCCAAAACAGCCATCCTAACCCTAGCCACCCCTTAAGCACGAATTTTGCCTAAAAAATCAGCCAAAGAACCTTCCAAAATTGTTCTCCTTGACTTAGCCAAGGTCCAACTCGTATTTAATGAACCGGGCTCGATAGGATCAAACCCACGTCTTATGGACTTATATTAAATCTAATTTAATCATAAGCCCAACATTAAACTCATTATCTTTTAATCTAATTAAAAGATCCAAGCCCGTGCTCTCTCTTTCAATTTGTAAATCCAATTTATAAATTGGACCAAGCCCAATAAAATTAATCCAATTAATTTTACTTGGTAACTTGAAATTCTAATTAATCCAATTAATTTAAATTTCAAGTCATCCATCCAATGGATTGGTCTAAATAAATGATCCAATCATTTATTCTCTCAAAAGATTAATTTAATCCAATTAAATTAATCCGACTCTTCTAGAATTAATTCCAAATTAATTCTATCCCACTATAGTGGTAGGGTGTGACTCTTTAAGTTCACCCTCAGCTAGACTTGGGCATGTGTGACCAACACAATTAATTAAATCTAATTTAATTAATTATTTCCAATTATCCCATAATCGAAAATGGCCCGTTACCATGGGTGGTTGTCTAGCAACAGTCCATGGCACTAGAGACTAGGTGAATGTTGGCGTGAACATTTAGGCTCTGAATCCATACGAGTACGGTCCTACTGTCAACCGTCTCCTGGCCTTAGTCTAGGGCATGGAATTGGGTGTCGATTCCCATCATTGACTAGACAATTACGCTTAACACTCGAAATGCGTTTACTCTACTGATCCGATCTAGAAAACATATTCCTGATCGATCAATCGCTTTGGCCAAAGACTTTTAGAGTCTAAACCATCTCAAGGTGCATGGGAGAACTCTCTGTCATATAATGACAGGGACAGATCCTCTCTTGGAATCCACCGTCCTCGCTACATACTCCGACTGCACTAGATAAGGCTTATGATGACCATGCCTCACGACACAGCCACCGCTCGCCATATCCAAGATACAGTTTTCGTATGCACGTGACTGCCATGATTCCTCAAGTTAGAGGACTAATCTCGTACTATCGGAACTGGGAATCCCAGTCATACCGACCAAGCCTTAAGAGGTTTCCATATGACTATTCCCGCGAGTCACTTCAGTCAGTTGACTACCTTGCCAACTAACCCACTAAAACTGCATGGACGACCTACGTCTCCTGCCGACGAAACACGGCTGCAGTACTTAGTGCAAGTCTCCATAGGATCCTCGATGCCCAATCTCGAGGTCCTCGACTTGGAACGTTCTAGACTGACCCTTAGGAGTTGGTTTTGTAGCTGCCAAACTTATACGCAGCTCAACTCCACGGGTTAACCTTTCGATCCGTGGGCATTTCGTTGTGACATTGAAATCCCGTTCAATATCAGTGGTAAGCTCAATGAAACATAATGACATCTTGATGAATTCTTACCGTATTCATCAATCTAATAATATTTGATAAAGATTGTTGAATGAAAAATAGCCAATCCAATTGGCTTTTAGTCACCCATTCCAACAGTATGTGCACAATAATTTATGCATTTCTTTCCCCTGCTTCATTTTTTGCCTAATCTGTCACCGGCAACAATCCAAAAACTTTGCTCCGTTTCACTTGTGGCTTGCAAAGCAGATCGTTGATTCTTCGTCAAATAGGTGATATTTGCTTTAGTGCTCAGCTATTACATCTGGGTTTCTTTCAAATTTTGATCATGTATCAAATTGCCATTGTCTGTGTTACATGGACTCACTGTTAGTTTTTGTTTTGCCAAACCTGGAATTGGAAATCATTCAAGCATGATATCATGCTTACAGAGTTTGTTCAACTCCCTATTCTGATATATTTGATTTTATTTACCGTAATTTTTATAGAGATTCCATCCTCCTTATGATGAAAAAAAGGGAAGAATAATGTACAAGTGTCCTAGAATAGAGTTCCCCCATTTTATTCTATCAATTAATTACCTATATTTGAAAGAAATTTATTAATGTTATGTTGTTGGTACTTGAGATGAAGGTAATGTAGTTTGTTTACATTCTAATATACTTGCTCAGATAAGAACTTTAATTCGATTTAGTGATCAACGCGGCTACATGGTAATTACGAGAAATAGTTAAATGCGACTCAATGTTGCGTTCCAAAACTCTTATTAACAAAATTGTTTAATGTTCCTGATCTTAAAAATTGCTCTTTTCTTTTGCAAAAATTACCATATTTCATGAAGTGAACATAAGATGTCTTCGGAATGTCGCTTCGCTTGCAGTTCAAAATGCTAGATCAAGAAAATAATTTGATTAAAATAATTTAACATAAGATAAAATTGTACTTTGCTTATGCAATTGTGGCCTTGCGGTTATGACTAGGACATCTTGAACCAATGCAAATCCTGGACGACGATTTCGTGGATGCCCTGGGACTAACGTGAGTTTTCTATAATGGACTATTTTCTTACATTGGTGGTTAACGATTATAACTAATTGCACAAGATGTATCGAGCTACGTTTACAAGTTCTGACATTTCCTCATGTTTTATTCATCCAATTCCAGGGTTCGTATTGTGGTACGTTCGCATGGGTTGACCCCCAGATGTGGCAATACATAAAGGAGGTTATTCCCAACTTATTGAAACGTCTGTCTCGTTCAGATGCTTTGATTTAGGAGTTGAACGAACAACTCGCCTTTCTTGAATCTAAGCAACCACGTTCAACTAAATTTCTATTTCTGATCCTGGTCTCAACTGCACTTATGCTTACTACGATGGCATACTTATGGATTCAATAGCATAAGTACGAGAGATTTCATGAATTGGGAGATTTCTAAAATGATTGACATAGACCATACAATATGTAGGACATGGTAATTCATTTTGTAAGTATCTATTCGGCTTTATTTATATGGTCCTCGGTTTCCTATTTTATACACTAGTAAACATCGTTTTTTACTTTGACTTATTGCATCAGTACTTAGCTCTACTAAATTCAACTACAAATGACGACATGATACGATAAATCATCTAATCTGGATCAGACGTCATAACATGCTTTAAATTCCAAAGTTTATAATTTATGGAATAATATATTGAGTTCCATTCAATATATGTCGTGTTAACAAGAAATAATAAGATATGTTGTGATGCATGTGTATACTTTTGCCTCCTTTGTATTATTATAAATTCATGAAATGTCACACCCAAATATATAATCATGATTAGTAAAGATCATATAAAAATGTTCCTACATCATGGGTGTTTGAAATTACGAGTTTAGGTCTGTTTGCTACTACTGCCCACCAACCTTTAATTAAATGCATGTTTCCTCTCTTCTTCTATGTAAATATTGTGTGTATTGGTATCCCATCAGTACACATTGACCGCCTTCCTTGTTCAATTGTTCCCAACATTTGCATTACAATGTGCCGTCTCCAAAAACATTCTTTCTACTGCAGACATTTTAGCGAGGCCGTAAATCGAGTTTTCATTGTGGCCCTTGTAAGAACTATAGAGGAAAATCATTTCCCGAATGTTGACCCTAATCTAACGGCAATCTGTAATGCGATTGTTGAGGTCAATCAGTGCTTCAACACTCGTTTGTTCTATCGATATGGCTTATCTCGTTGGAATCACTTGAAGGAGTGTCATGCAACCTTCACATGGCTTATTAACCTCCCCAGTGTTTGTTGACTCCGAGGCCGAAGATCCTTCTGGTAGATGAGGGTTGGCAATTTCAACCCGAACCCAGAAAACCCGCCCCGGACCCGCCCCCGTCTGGGATGCCATTTTTCGGGTTCGGGGGGGGGGGGGGTCTGGGGCAGCTAAAACCTGCCCCGACTGGGTCCGGGGCGGGTTACGGGTCCTGTCTCGAACCCGCCCCATTGGACCCGACCCTGGCCCCGGTCCAACCCCGCCTCTTTTTTTTATTGTATATTATTAATATATACAATATATTATAAATAAAAAATTATCTTATTATATATATGAATCCTAAATAATTTTTGCATATACCCAACTATATATAAAATACCAAAAATAAAAAATTAGTTGATAAAAAATTTAATAATTTAGATGAACGTATTTTTTGTCTTATCCAATTCATTTTAGATTGAAAATTATATTAAAATATTTAAATCTAAACTGATATTATTTCTTAAAAGAATATTAATTTAATGTATTCTTTGTATAAATTAATTAGGTCAGGACGGGGCGAAATTTTTAGCATGGCGAAGTGAGGCTGAGACAGGTTATGGGGCTGGCAAAAATTAAATGAGGCAGGTCTGGTACGGGTCTAGGCGGGGCGGGGGCGGGTTATGGGGCTGGCAAAAATTAAATGGAGTGGGTCTGGTACGGGTTCAAGCGTGGCGGGAGCGGGTTATGGGTCTGGCAAAAATTAAATGGGGCGGGTCTTGAATCCGGGCGGACCCGTACCAGACCCGCCCCATTGCCATCACTTAAGCCGTTGTGGGAAGAAATAGGAAGAGTAAATTGCACATATCTGCTACCTTGGTCTAATGCTAATTTCCCATACATATTGCTTTTTGTTTGTAAAAGCTTTATTACTAAGTGTTGGTTAACTATTTGACTTTCAAATATAGGAAAATCCATTTCCCCGAGCTTACTGTTGGAAAATAGAACCTGTATGTACTAAGCTAAAGATTATTTTTGGTGATCCTTTGAATGAGCCAGGTAATGATAGCGATGAGGGGTTGTAACACAAATTTCGTGTTTCTTAATTTATTGAAACAAGAAAAGAATTACAAATGATTTTTTTGAATTTAATTGAAATACTTCGTGAGTTCAATATTTCTATTGGAACCTCTGATTCTTCACTTAAAAATGCGATCTTCAATTTCGGCAACTTCAAAGGCGGAACTTGACATCTTGATCTCCTTTGATGTTGACTCGAATCTTTGATAACGTTAATTCATGGATCTTTTAACTTATTCCTGAGTTAAACGTTAGAATTTTGGAATGTTTGACTTAGACTCGAATATTTCTTGGTGGAATTGATGATTTGATCTTCCGCCAAAGTGGATTTGATAACGTTAATTAGCTAGTATTTTGACTTCTTCATGAATCAAGCGTTGACTTTGAGTGTTTTCTACGATGAACGCTTTGATTTTGGCTTGAATGCCGTGGATTTTTTTTTTATTTTCGCTTGAGAGAATTTGAGTTTTCTTGAATGCTCTCTTGCTTCAGTCTTTGTCTCTACAATTCTGTGTGTTTGAATTGTTGGAAAATACCCCTATTTATAGTGGTAGGGTGGAAGACTTTTTCATATTTAATTGATGAGGTGGCGCGATTTGTTTGGCCCTTCACGATTTATTTCATATTTGCAAGATGCGATTTTATTTCTAAATTGACTTGCACTTGCTTAATTTGGAAGATTTAACGCACTTGCCAAAATATGAGATTTGACACTTGGCGTATTTGATTGACTGAAAAATAAATATTAATATCAATTAATTAATTATTTACTTTAGGAATTAATTTGATTAAATTCCCAAAATATAAATAAAAATTTAATATTTAATATATCATTTTCCATGTAGTGCAATTTTATTGGACACAAATTTAATTTGTCTACAGGGGCATTATGCAAAACTAACACAAAGCCCTGATGAAACCATAGTTCTACTCTCATCCGATAGCGATGATTCCTGCTTTGCGTAGAATCCATACGACGTATTGTATCATGAATATTGTGTTTTTTGCCTTTTGTGCAGTGTGGACGAGGTGTATGTGATGATAATTCCAACAGTTGGACACTAAGAAATGACTAATTTGAACTTCTTACAAATTTAAAGTACTAAAGTGAGAAAATAAAATTTAAAATGACCATTTTACCCTTCAAAAATCTATTTTTCGGCCATTTTTTACCGAAAATTGTTTGACAGACCAATGTGAAACAAAAATTAAACTTTAATGATGTTAAATCACAAAATAAACTTGAAAATTTTAAATAATTCTAAATAAAAACTTAAAGGATACAAATTAATTTCTTGATTCCAAAGAAAATAGCTTTTGCAAATTTTTTATTTTTTTACCATCTTACTTGCAAGAGTAATAAATGTTACAATATGCTTACAAAGAACAAAAGAGACATTAAAATCTTTTGCCTTGATTCTTCTTTTGATTACTGGCCATATATATATATATATATATATATATAATATATATTATATATAAAATTTTATATATATAAAATTTAAATAAATTAGCCACACGCACACGCCACACATTATATATATATATATATATATTATATTTATTTTTCCAAAAATAGTGCATGCTCTAACATGCATAACGATACTATAATTAATTAATTATACTGCAACTCTATCACAATTTATGTTAATTATATAAAACTAAAATAAATGATCCATACTGAATAAATTTAATTATAATTCGTTAGGTGGCTGTGACAGGTATAGTTTATATAGGGGTTAAATGCAATTCATCTCCCTGTGTTATAAAAAAGTGCAAAAAAGCCCCTGTAAAAAAGAAAGTACAATTTACCTCCCCATGATTTAAAGAATGATGTAATTTACCCCTTATAAAATTTTACGGAGGGAGGTAAATTGCATCATTTTTTAAATCACAAGGGGGTAGTTGCACTTTATTTTTTCACAAGGGTTTTTTTGCACTTTTTCATTAATACAGGGAGGTAAATTGTATTTAACCCGTTTATATAGATACCAATAAATATAACTTCACTAATTACAAAAAATCAAAAACCAAAGAAACCATAATAACGTTAAGGCATAATTACGCTGCCATCGAATGAGATTTAGTGTAATTACACATAAAATTTTTGTAATTTGAGAAATTATATCTAGTACTCTTAATGTTTGTTTCTCCTTAATAAATAGAACTCAATGTAAGTCAAAATTCATCAAATTTAATTATATCATAAAACGACTTGAATGAAAATCTATATTTAGCCCCAACTGACTTATTACGGATCAAATGAATTTTCTCTGAACAGACCAAACTATGTATACCTTTGTAAGGGTGAAATATACTTCTTCACATGCATTATAGTGTGAAAATTTCTTAAGGTAATTTGGTTTTAAAAGATTTGTTTGACGTGCAATAAGTCAAATAGAGATAAATATGGATCTTTATTTAACTTTTTTGCTAGGGTAATTACATCTACCTCTGAGGTTTGCATAATTACAAATACCCCTATTATTTTAAAAATTAAAATCCCTAATATTTGATAAAATTATGTAATATCTTTTAAATTACAAATTATATATATTAATTACAAATACCTTTTAAATTAAGTACAAATATCCCATAATAACGACAAAAAAAATTATTTTAGTATTTATAATTCTTTTAAAAAATATTTATAATTAAGACAAATATCAATAGCCGTAAGCAACATTTTACACCAAGAGAGAACCATACACATGCGTAATCACTAATCATGCTCGAGTCAAGAATGCAGTACAGCTCGTCGCAAATACAATCGTCCAAGCCCAGCCCAGCCCAGCCCATTTCATACATATAGGCCCAACTCCCCGACGAATGCCCACAGCAATTGGGCCGTTAAATAAACACCAGTTTCTTTTAGGTGTTTTTGTCAATTAATTTGGAGAAGGTGGAAATTATGGTAAATTATATCGATACCCCTTAAGTTGAATCTAATTACAAACACTCTCTATTTTTTTATAAATTTACTAATACACCCTCTATAGTTATAATTGTAATCTACATCAGCACCCTTTTAAGATAAAAAACTTTTATCAGTACCTCCTGAGATAAGTTACGTGATCATCTTTTTAGGATGTGTATTTTTTAATTTTATAAAAAGTTATGAAATAACTGTATTATTAACCATAATTTTAAGGGACGTAGACGAAATTGTTTATACAATTTTTGAGTTCGCAAAAAAAGACTTACAGGAAAAAAATATGGAAAAATGAAATTTTATAATTTAAATAAAAAAATTGGAATAGTATATGAAGTGAAGATTATCCCATGATTCTTCCCTTCCGAATATCAATCAAAGGGTTTGAAATGCATTTTTGGATGTGGATGCGTAATGTCCTCCGACTTTATGTAGCAAATTACATGTCATCTTGAATTGTGATAGGCTTGAAAATTTAATGTCAAGGAAGATGTGAAACGTGCGCGGTTGTAACATTTAATCATGGCATAGAGATTTATTGTGTCAACAGTAATTTATCCTAGAAAATAGGAAATGACGCAAATAAATGGGGGTAACAAACAAACAAACAAATATATACCTAACTAATATAGGGATAATTACACTTTTCTCCCCTAAAATTCGGTATATTTACACATAGATCCTCTATAGTTCGAAAAATTACATCTAATACTTTTGATGTTTGTTTCCGTCTAACAAATTAAGTCCCTCCATTAGGCAAAATTCACCGAATTTACTAATTAACAAAAAAATTTAAAAAAAATATATATTTACCTCAAATTAACTTATTACTAATTTATTGCAAGTCAATAAATATTTTTATGATCAAATTATCTTCATATATCTTCACACGTTAATGCATAAGATGGGGTATATATTCACCATTATAAGGATAGTTTAGTAGAATAAAAATTATTTGACTTGAAATAAATTAATAATAAGTAAATTGAGTGTAAAATATCAATTTTCATTCACTTGTTTTGTTATATCGCTAAATTTGGTGAATTTTGATTAACGAATAGACTTATTTGTTAGAACAAAGTAAATTTCATGGGTGCTAGATGTAATTTTTCAAATCATAAAAAATTTACGTGTAATTTCACCAAACCTCAAGAAATAGAAGTGTAATTATCCCTAATAATAATAATAATAATATAAGGGTAAAAACAAACAAGTATATACCTAATTAATAATATATGAGAGAGGACATTAAAGTCATTGTGCACATGAAACTATGTGGAGAGTTAAAGAAGCTGACAACACCCCCTAAAATAATATTATTATTTATTATTTTGGGCTGAATCCCATTCGAGATTCGAGAATTAATGGAACCTCAAAAACATTAATTAAACACCTAATTATTTTTTAATAATAGAAAATTAATAAATATTTAATTATTTTTTTGCATTAAAAAAAAATTGTGAAGATAGATGCAGGTAGCAGGTCCACATGCAGCTTGGGACATGGAATTTTCCCACAAGAAAACAATATAGAAGCCTCCCCCACGTACGTTACTCTCTTAGAAAAATAAATAAATAAATAATAATAATAATAATTTTGTCTTCATTATCAATTAATTAAATTAAACAATTATTAATTTGCTTCATAAGTTTAAAATTAATTTAAACTCTATCATTCAAGTAAAGGGTTGTATTAATAATTACTAAAAAAATTAAATTTTTTCCTACAGTGTAAATCACTATATACTGCTTAAAATTCATTGTAAATCAACATTATATCTACCGTGATCAAATAAAATCAGTACTATATATAATTTTAGCAATGACCAAAATATTTTTCATGATTTCTCGTTACGGCTAGCGTTTTGAACTCGTTTGCATGAATAATAGTTAATAGTTGTTGCGTAGCTACAAAAAGTCATATTTTTTTGGAATATTTTAATATAGGGATAAATACACTCTCATTCCCTGTGATTTGGTGTAATTACGCGTAGATCCCATGTGGTTTGGGAAATTACATCTAACACCCTGAGATTTGCTTCCATCTAACAAATTAGTTCCTCCATTAGTCAAAATTCACTAATTTGGCTGATATTAACAAAAAAATTGAATGAAAATCGATATATACCTCGATTGACTTATTACTGATTTATTGTAGATCAAATAATTTTTTTTCAAACTAAAGTACCCTTATAACAGTGAATATATCCTTCCTTATATGCATTAACGCGTGAAGACGTATGAGAGTAATTTTGGTCATAAAAAAAAATTAGTTGATCTGTAATAATCCAGTAATAAGCCAATCGGAGGTAAATAAAATTTTTATTCAAATTTCTTATTAATATCAATAAATTTAGTGAATTTTTTATTAAAATAGAGGGACTAATTTGTTAGACGGAAGCAATTAAACCTCAGGGGTGTTAGGTGTAATTTTTCAAATCACAAGAGATCTATATGTAATTACACTAAATTTAAGGGGAGTTAAGTGCAATTATTCCTTTTTAATATAATTAATTGTTTGGAGGCAAAGGGATATGAATGAATTTCTTGATTCCAAAGAAAAGAGCTTTTGCAATATTTATTATTTTCCTATCTTACTTGGAAGAGTACGTAATAAATGTTACAATAATAAATATGCTTACAAAGAACAAAAGAGACATTAAAATCTTTTGCCTTGATTCTTCTTCTGATTACTGGACCCCATATATATATTTATAAAATTAAATAAGTTAAAGCCACATATATAATAAATAATGATTTTCCAAAAATAGTGCAGGCTCTACCACATGCATAACTACACTGTAATTAATTAATTGTATTGCAACTCTCACAATTTATGTTATGTTAATTATATAATATAAATTAATGATTAATACTGAATAATTATAATTATAATTAGTTAGGTGGCTGTGACAGGCATAGTTTTGTAGGTACCAATAAATATAACTTCACATCACTAATACAAAAATCAAAAAAAAGAAACCATAATAACATTGAGGGATAATTACACTGTTCTCTTATGAAATTTAATGTAAGTATATATAATTTTTTTTTATAATTTGATAGATTATATCTAGTATTCTTGACATTTGTTTTTGTTTAATAAATAGAATCTAGTGTAAGTCAAAATTCATCAAATTTACATATATTAGAAACAACTTGAATAAAAATCTATATTTACTCCGACTGACTTATTACAGGTCAAATGGATTTTCTCTAACTAAATTACTTGTACTCTTATAATGGTGAATATATATATATATATATATACACACACCTCTTCACATGTCTAATGGTGCGAAGATTTATAAGAATAATTCGGTTATGAAAAATTTATTTGACTCGCAATAAGTCAAACAAAGATAAATATGATTTTTGTTTAATTTTTTTTTGTTAATATCAATAAATTAATTTGAAAAATTATAACTAATAGAGAGATTTTTTATTATACAGAAACAAATATCATGAATAGTAGATATAATTTGTTAAATTATATAAATTTATATATAATTATACCAAATTTCATGAAAGTTAAATATCTCTAACATTAACTTAATAGTGTGTGTATATTTGTGTGTAGTTAGCTTAGCAAGAAATGAAAATTTTATTTGTCAAATGTAGTTTATTAAAATTTTGGGTAAATTACATAGACTTATAGAAATTTATTATAATTATAATATCCTTTAATATTTAAAAATTATTCATATTTTTTTAAATTATAAATTCTTTATAATAAAGTCATCGAAAAGGAGAATTTGGGATTATTTATAATTTTTTAAACAACAAAAAAATATTTATAATTAAAACAAATCTCAAACATCTTAATATAGGCTGTGGGGTGCATTAAAGAAGGGAGAAAGGGGGTAGGTCTGTATTAATTACTTATTTATAATGCTTTTTGATTATATATATGTATATGGATGGATACTTGTTATTTTACTTCTTTCTTCTTTTGATCTCTTTGTGGTGCAACTGTGTGTGTGAAATGAAGAAGGGTCATTGTTGATATATATGTATATTATAAATCTCATGCAGATACATACATACATATATAATTATATATTATATATATAATACAGACAATCATGACTTTGATGGTGAATGTGTTTGGGACTGAGTGCATATCCATCTCTCTGCTTAATTGCCCTGCAACCACCTCCCTTTAATTCCCCAGCAACTCTTCTTCACTCCCTTACTCTGTGTGTGTGTGTGTGTGTGTGTGTGAGAGAGAGAGAGAGAGTTATTAGGTATATATATATATATATATATATATATGTATGTATATTATTGTGTGAAGAAGGAATTGAATAGAGGTCATTGTCCAAGTCTGCTTTGTGGGTGGCCAGTTTTGGGGTGGGCTTATTATTAAGAGGAGGTGTAGTGTGTGGAAGTTGCTTTGTATTTTTCACCCACCCACTAATGGTGTAATAGTGTGTGTTAGTGCGTGTTCTGTGTGTGTTTTTGCACTCTTTATTTTTGGCACTGAATGAAATGGGCAGTGTTGGGAAGATTAAAGGGTTTTCAATTTCATCATCATCATCATCAGCAGCAGCTCTTGTGTTATTTCCTCTTGTGTTTCTTGCACAAGAATCCGTAGCCATTTCCACTTCTGATTCCTTAAACTACACTACGTTCAGACCACAAATCAGCAGCTTGAGACTGGCCAGGATTCAGAGGCATTTGGACAGGATCAACAAACCTCCTGTCCTCACCATTCAGGTATATATGTATGTCTATATGTACACACACCCCACTTGGTGTGTGTGTGATTTCTCTCTCATCTATGTGTATATATATGCATCTTTGATTCTTCTGTGTGAATCCACAGAGCCCAGATGGAGACATCATAGATTGTGTTCATAGAAGAAAGCAGCCAGCTTTAGACCATCCTCTTCTCAAGAATCACAAGATCCAGGTATACACCCCCCCTCCCCCCCCCCCCCTACATCCCCATTATACCCCCCCCCCTCTCTCTCTCTCACACACACACATACACACTGGAAGGTGGAAAAAGAGAGAGAGAAGCAACTTTTTATTAAATTTGAGGAAACGTAACGCAAACACATACATACCAACTTTTTTCAGCTGCTTCCATAAGTTTCCAACTACCAACCACCTCCTTTTTTTTCTCTTCATATCCATAATACACTGCATCCATTTCCCCTCTCACTGTGTGTAAAAACAAGAAGAAAAATCACGCACAAAATATATATATATATTATATATATATATAAATTTATATATATTTGAAATCGATTATATACGTTCATTGAAAATTTAATTTAAATTAGATTTGATCGAACCAACAACAGTTGTTATTAGACGTTGCTATTTTGTTTTTTTTTTTTAAATATAAATATTAATGGATAATAATGTGATATATATATATATACAGAGAGTTCCATCAGCAATGCCAAAGGCAATGAGAATGGTGAAGACAGATGCTGCAAAAGACAACGCCAACACCACCAGCGGCGGCGGATCCAAAGGGGTCCGGCAAACATGGCATCAAGATGGGCGGCGCTGCCCCAAGGGCACCGTGCCGATACGACGGAGCACCGTGCATGATGTGCTCAGGGCTAAATCTTTGTACGATTTCGGCAAGAAGAAGTCCCGGTACACGACGGCGGCGGCAGGCCGCCGTCCAGAAGCCCCTGATGTTGTCAGCGGCAATGGCCATGAGGTATGACAGTGTGTGTGTGGATTCTTGTTTTGTACACACTTTTTATATATATGTGCGTCTCATACACACATACACATGTGGGTGTGTGTAGTGAATTTCAGTGGGGTTTAAGAAGAGATTACATGGGGTATTTTATTATAATTATTTAAAATTTTATTTATAAATAAATAAATAAATGTGTGAAATTATATTGAATATTGGAATTTCAATAAATTAATTATTTTTTGCAATTAGTATATATAGGTAAATCCGTGGCTGCCACGGCATTGATTGCAGTTTTGTCATCTTTGGACACACAATTTTATGTAAATTAAGTGCTATTTTTAATTTATTAAAAAAGTGTTTGTAATATTTTTTTATGGGAATAAGTTTAAAAAAATATATAAGTTAAACAGTAGTAAAAATTGAGAAATATTTACGAATAAAAATTAAAATAGAAAAAAGTTGAAGTTATCGTTTTTGGATAAATAGTTTAATATTTACGACTTTATTAATAAGTTGTAAAAGTTGGTAGAGAATTATCTATAATTTTTAGTTTAAAAATCACAATAACTTTTGCTTTTATGATGAAAATAATTTATATAAAAAGTTAAAATTAAGTAGTTTGTTTTAAAAAATAACTTAATATTTATCAGGATAAATTATATTGATATCCCTGATGTTATAAGGTGAAAGTAGATAAAAAAAATTCTATATTTTGTAAAATTATAGCTATACACCCCGAAGGGTGTTTGTGCAAATTTTGTATTTGAATAGGGGATTACAACTATAATATCAAGTGATGTGGCTGTAATTTTACAAAAAGTCGGAAATATTTATGTCTTTTGACCTAACGCATGGATCTCAATGTAGTTTGCCATATTTATAATTTTATGACTAAACTAGATAAGTTGGTAGGTATTGCTCATCAATTTTTGCTTAAATCAACTTAATTTAGCAGTTTAAAAGCATAAATTATAAAACAAAATATTTTTTTAGATTTAATTTTAATAATAAATTAATAAATGCTTTTTTTAAACCCTTGCAAATATTCCATAATTATATTACCTAATTACGTATTTGTAACTGATCAACCAATGTGGTAATTATATCACGTTATGTACAAAATTTTAGTTCAAATTGAGTTTGATAAATTATAATGTCCGAGATTATATTTTTTCTGTAATTCATTATAATAATATTAAAAGGGATTGAATAATTAATCAATAATTTTCCCATATAATATGTGGAACTTTTTTATTTTACCAAAATTAATCCCACCAATGAATTTATTTATGAAATTGTTGTGAATATACATATATATTTTTTTTTTTATAATTTTTCCTGGTTCTTTAATTAGTTGCATGAGTGTGTGTATTAATAAGTCGGGTTTTGATAAAAGCACGCGATAGCATACACGACGGGATCGGGGGAAGTGTACGGGGCAAAAGCGACTATAAACGTGTGGGACCCACGGATAGAAGTGGTGAACGAGTTCAGTCTCTCTCAGATTTGGGTTCTCTCCGGCTCCTTCGATGGCTCTGACCTCAACAGCATTGAAGCTGGTTGGCAGGTACTCTCTCTCTCTCTCTCTCACACACACACGCACACCTGTTTATGTGTGTATATATCATACAAAGTGTCAATTTTTAAGTTAATTTGAGTAAAATTATGTGTTGATAATTTATTGTGTTAAAAAAGTTACCAAGTAATTTGTGTATGATATCGTAAGACAATGATAAATTTTATTATGAAGAAATAAATTATGAGCTTTAATAATATAAAATATTACTTAAAATTATGCGTGTAAGTACTACGAGCCATCGTATGTAGTTGTTAATGATGACAACTTTATGTGGGATTTTTGTCATTAATTATTTTCAATTACAACATTTACTTAAATATTAAGAATATTTATATTTACACAATCTGATATGTAATCTATTTACATAAATTATCTCTACTTTTTTTAAAAGAACTATACATTGACCTAGTATAACGAAGTCGAAATTATTATTAATTTTATTTATAAAAAAAAAAGGATATGAAATTCTGAAGCTGTGATGGTTGTACTAGTCAGGTTAGTCCGGAGCTGTATGGTGACAATACCCCAAGATTATTCACCTATGGTCAGTTCCTCGCTCTCTCTCTCTTATTTCTGTGTGCATATAACATATAATTTTTTTATATTTTTTAATATATTATGGATAATAATAAAATGCATAAACTAATAAATCACATTAAAAAATTAAAAAAATCAACTTAAGGTAGTATCAACATAATAAAAATTGATATGATGGTGTTAAAATGATATTAAGTCGCTTTTATAAAAAATAAATACAATAATTATTATTTTTTATAATTATTTATTTTTTTGTTTAATTTGCACGAGAAACATATTTCTTTCTCTTTTTCTTTACCTTTTTTTTTAAAGAAAAAAGACAGTTGATATTTCCCTCAATGAAAAATAATATTACTAATAAAAAATTAAGTAATATTTATAAAATTATTTTAATTTAATTATTAGTGGAAATGACTGTATTGATAGTAAATTATTACTATACATGTATGATTAATTATTTTTAATAATAATTATATATATATATATATTTAAATTATCAATTCTTGCTCACTATTGAAACTTTGTAGGGGGGAATCTTGAAATAGGTCGAAACCCAATTAAATAAATATATGTAATTCTAATACTTTGGATCGAAACTTCGAACTACAAAAAGTCAAATAAAATTGCATAGACTTTCCCAATTTTTATAATTAATTAATAAATGAACCTCGAGATTGTTCCTTCAAAAAGTCATCGTCTCCAGCTTCCACTCACTATTTTATAAATATATAAATATTTAAATAATATATCAAGATTCATAAATATATTATTTTTGTGTACCTTATCAATGCTACTAACAATTATATATATATATATATATATATATATATATATATATACCATTTGAAACCTTTCAAATTGCAAAAAAAATATGACTTTGTGTTGTCAGTTTTTGAATGTACTGAATAATATATATATTTAATAAAAATAAAATTTAAATTAATTTTTGAAATGGGTACAAATGTCAAAAGAAAATTAGTGATAATTACACTTCTCGATTTTCTCTGAGTTTGATATAATTATACGTAAATTTCTTATAATTTGGAGAATTACATTTATCCCGTAAGGTTTGCTTATCGAATTTGCTGATATGATAAAAAAAAATCAAATAAATTGGCTTATTATTGATATATTATAGGTCAAATAAATTATTTTAGGATCAAAGTACTCTCATACTTCTTCATACTTTAATGCATGTGAGGAGATATACTTTCACCATTATAAGGGTAGTTTTGTCAGAAAATAATATTTGACCAACAATAAGTCAATAATTAATCAATTAAGGATAAATATAATTTTTTATTTAGTTTTTTTTGTTAATATTAAGAAATTCGGTGAATTTTAACTAATGAAGGGATCTATTTATTAGACAAAAACTATATAATTTTTTAAATTATAAGAAATTTATGTGTAATTATACTATATTTTAAGGGAGGAAAGTGTAATTATCTAAAAAAAAAAAAAACTACTAACATTGGGTTGGTGGGGTGGGGGTGCGGGTAGGTTGGGAATGAGAAAGTTCCAATAATTGGGAGTGGAGCATTTATTTTAGCTTACCCTTCTTCTGCCTTAGCATTCATTGAATTTGTACATCATCTCTCCTTATTAAATTTGCAAGGTCAAAATGGTCTTTTCCTGTCCATGTTAGTTGCTGCATTAAATTTATCATCATTATATATATATTTAATAATTATATATAGGGTTTTTCTGCCTTGGAATATTTTCAAATAAATTATATGGTGATGGTCAACAAATAAATAATTAGAAAAAATAAAAATAAAGGAGAAAAAATAATTTATTATTGTATTTTTGTAATATTTAAATAGGAGATATGACATGTATTTCCTCTCAAAATCTAGAATGTATTAACGCTATTATATTCTATTTATTGATATAATTTGCATATATATATGTATATATACACATTTTTTCTATTTATATTTAATAAAATTTAAAATACACGTTCGTTATGAATTTTTCAGAGCGATGCATACCAAGCGACAGGATGCTACAATCTTTTGTGTTCAGGGTTTGTGCAAACAACCAATGAAATAGCCATTGGAGGTGCCATTTCACCGTTATCGTCGTTCGGTGGAAATCAATACGACATCACTATCTAATATGGAAGGTCCAATCAAATTACCCAAATCTCCCCCCCCCCCCCCCCCCCTAAAAAGTACAAATATCAAAATATCTTGTAGGGTTCTTTCTGCTCGATAATGCCTTTCTCACTTAAACTTATTTATTTATTGATGTAGGACCCAAACTTAGGGAATTGGTGGATGGGCTTTGGCGAAAACACACTAGTGGGCTATTGGCCCACCGAGATTTTCAGCCACTTAGCGGATCGGGCCACGATGGTCGAGTGGGGAGGAGAGGTCGTGAACTCTCGAGCTAACGGGCATCACACCTTGACGCAGATGGGCTCAGGCCATTTTCCCGAAGAGGGGTTCGCGAAGGCGAGCTACTTCCGGAACCTAGAGATCGTCGACTCGGACAACAGCCTGAGCTCAGCCCATGACATATCAACCTTGGCTGAGAACACCAACTGTTACAACATCAAGAGCTCCTACAACAATGAATGGGGAACCCATTTTTACTATGGTGGGCCTGGGAAAAGCCCACAGTGCCCTTGAAAAGCCCATCTTAGGCCCAAATGCTATATTCTTTGGTTAGAGAGTAGAAATTATGCTATTTCCAATCATGTTTTTTGCTAATTTCCATGTTGGTTTTGAAGTTTTGTGTGGCGGGGGGAGGAATTGTATGGTTAAGCATCAAACAGGTGTGGAAATAGCTACATTCTATTGGAAGAAAAAAAGTAATTATTAGTAGTTTGTAATGTAATTCTATTTGTTTCTATTAAAAATTAATATTTTTTGTTGATTGAGTCTGTGTTTCTTTTCGTATTTGACGATGAGATTAAGGGTGTTTGGCTAAACTTGCTTAAAATAAAATTTATAAGTGCACATCTTTTATAAAATGTTTTTCAAGCTTATAAGACTTCAAACGTAAGTTTTTAAATTATTAGGATAAAATAAAATATTAGTAATTATAAATTTATAATAAATGTGCAGGATTTTGTTACCATCATATTTTTTGAGTTTATAAGCTATATTCTTTAAATAAATTAACACACAATTTGTAAGGCATATGTACTTTATTAAGCCACAAAGAAAATATAAATATATATTTTATTAATAAAAAAGTAGAGGTCACGAGTTTAATTGTTTTTTTAAATATTTAAGATAGAGTCATAGATGAAATCCACGAGTGGTCCAGGATTTAATTATTGAAGTCGTGAATCCGGCATTTTCTTTCTTTTTCTTAAAAGAAATATACTTATTATTATTTGTTATAATGAATTGATAATAAATTTAAATATTTTATTCTATGATAGCATGATGCTTATTTTATTATGAATACTCTCTTAATATTTAAAAAATTACAAATACCCCTCCGATGTTTGAAAAAATTATGTAATCTTTTGATAGAGTTATGAAATAGTCAACTTTGCCCTTACTCTTTTTTTTTTAAATTTTATTTAAAAAAAATAAAAAACTTATAAAAAAATCGAATAGGGTGGATGAATTTTTTTTAAAAAATATAAAAAGGTTATTCACTTAGTCCATAAAAAATAAAAAAAAATTAAAAAATAAATAAAATTATAATTTTTAATTTATAAGGGTTTTGGTCAGTTCACCACAAAAATGAATGAAAACTTAATGGAGTGGGCTAATTATTAGACGATTGTTAAAATAAGGAGATATTGATAATTTTTTAAATTACAATGGAGTATTCATAATTATATGAAATTTAATGGGAGGTCGTTGTAATTTATTCTTATTTTTTATTAAAAATTGCTGAGCATTGAAATGGGCCATCTAATCGCACAAAAGCCCAATACCATACTATAAATTTGTGTGAAGCCCTCTAACAAGAAAAAGGCTGAATCCAAGCACAGAACAAAGAGCGGCAAACCCACCTCTCTCTGGAGAGCTTTCACCTTACACCCTCAACTCTGAGAAGGGACTTCGTAGTATATTACGGTTGTACCTTGTACGTATACATACGTATATATACATAGAGGTGTACGTATATACAGAGGGAGCACGTGATGGGAGGCGAAGAAGAGATTTTTGTGACGCCTGGTGAAGTATTGGGGAAAGCCACGGAGTTGAAAGCTGGGAAGGGTGCATATGCTTCAGCCAATGATAGAACGGTGTATGCCTCCCTCACCGGATTCCGCTCCCTTACTCCTCCTCCGGAGGGCTCCGACGACCCGGTAATCAATTTGAAGAACCCATCTCCGCGAAAGCGTTATTGTTCTGATTTTGGGTTAAAGATTTGGTATTTTTGCGATTTAATTTGTAAAATTGTTTGTGGGTTGTTTCTAGAGGCCTACGGTGGAGGTGAAAGGTCATAAGGCACATGGTCCAGTTCCTGAGCCCGGTCTTGTTGTTATTGCAAGAGTAAGCTTCTTTACTTGCTGATTGTTGCTGTTTCTATTCAATTTCGTTTGCTGGTGTGAAGAAGTATGCTCAATAATATAGCTTGCCTAGAGTAGCAGTTGCTTGTTTTGGAATTCTTGGATTGGGACTGGATAAGCTGTGGGGAGTTGATAGGCAAATGTACGAGGTAGACTGGTAGTATGAGATACTGGGGTGTGAATGAGGGATCGGAGTTGATATGCGTGTAATTTCGTCGTGTGTTTTCTTCCTCTATGCTAAATACTTCCTTGTTTGTGTTGGAGCAACCTTTTTGTTAGTTATCAGAGTTAAACGGATCTTTCTAGTTGCATTTTGGTGCAAAAGCAAAATTTTGTTAATTTTATTTATTGTGGGGTTTATCCTTGTCTTTTGACTGGTTATATTGGTTGTGGCAGGTTACAAAGGTGATGGCTAAAATGGCTTCAGCTGATATAATGTGTGTAGGTCCCAAGTCTGTACGAGAAAAATTTACGGGCACTATTAGGTACCGATATCTAAATGCCGGTTTTCTCGAGCGTTTCCAATTATGATGATGAAATGATGATAGCTTGATTTCTGATAAGATGCAATTTTTTGCATTCCAATAGGCAGCTGTTTCGAGTGCTAATGTTTTCTTTTGGCACCATTGTGCTTCTTGGAACTGTTGAAGTGGGTGAGAAATAACTTATAACCAACTTTGTGATATGACATGACAGGCAGCAAGATGTTAGAGCAACGGAGATTGACAAAGTAGATATGCACTCTTCGTTCCGCCCGGGTGACATTGTTAGAGCATTAGTTGTATCCTCCATGTTGAAAGAAACATCTGTTTTGGCCCCCTTCTTTTTGTTTGAATTTTATTCCATTTACATATGTGATGAATCAACGTTACTAGCAATCTGCCTTTCAAGCAGGTTGGTCATGTTCCTGATAATTGCGAAACATACACTTCTCTTCTATCATTCTTTCGGCAAACACAAGCAATCTGCAAATAATTTGTCGGATGGAATTAATAATGGTGGCTGTTTAGTCTGTCAGAAGATATATATATGTATATCTCATTGCTGCTCTTCTTGTTCTTATTGCAGGGATTATTTTCTCTCTCTCCCTCTTGCTCTGTGTGTGTGTTTTCCAACCTGACTATGCCTATTGATTTACATTGTTTTGATTCTATTCTAGTCTTCCATGTAATCTGTTCGCCTTAATGATTTTATTTGAAAAGCTATCACTTGGTGATGCCCGAGCTTATTACTTATCAACTGCGAAAAATGAACTCGGTGTTGTTTCTGCAGAGAGTGCAGCTGGTATGAATTTCTTTCCTGCATTTATGCTACTAACATTAGTTTCTGAAACTGTTTCAATTATGAAAAGTTTGTGTATAACAAGCTCACCTTCAATGAAATAATAGGCTTGATGGATCTTATTCAATGCACATTTATTGAATATTGAATTGGTTGGTGCATGACTCTCACCAGCTTCTTACCACATCACACTCTGCTTTCAGCATTATTATGATAACAGTGACCGGCTAGATTGTTTTTTGTGATTACTTCTCATGACTAAATTGGGCAATGTTTTTTGTTAGTCGCCTTACATAGGTCTTGCTGCGTACCTTGTTGAATGGATTATTAAGGTTTCTGTTAGTTGTTACTGTGCACCAGTTTTTACTCACCTCTGTTATGGTGCATATGGCTGTTGGGAGCAATATGTCATTTGACCGAGGACCTATGTAAGTACAGTGCTCTTGGGGGTGGGTGGGTATTCATGCCTGATAGATTAATAAGCAAGGTATTGATGACTAATTTGACAACTTGAGAACCAACTGAACTCACCAGGTTAAGTTGTATATCTCTTCACTTGACGTTGATCATTAACAGTCTATAACGGCTACCTTATTGTAGGTTTTCTGTTTAGCTTCAATAATTTAGTTTCAATGGTCTAATTAATTTTCATATTGATGCTTACGGCATGTTATTCATCCTTTGGAACCCTAATAAGATGGCTTTTTAACTTGCTGCAGGTGCAACAATGATTCCTATAAGTTGGACAGAAATGCAGTGTCCGGTAACAGGTCAAGTAGAGCAGAGAAAGGTGGCCAAGGTCGGAGCCTGACTGATGGACACACGTCTAGACTTCGAAATCATTGTGTGGAAAGCCGATGCTAGTTGCGGACTAAAAAGTAGAAAATGTTGCTTGTAGCATAAACACATCTTAAGCTAGTGTATCTTCTCACCATTACTTTATGTGATGCTACCTGGTCCAGACTTTCCTTCTTGAGGGGAAGTGTGGGAAAAATTGTCTTTGATTCCAAAGATTTGATGCAAGAAAACATCAGTTGTAGTGACAAGGTGCAGTTATACCACTTTTAATGGGAATTCCCAGCTTTATTTCCTTGCTTAGGATGAACTTGTAATGTGAGAAAACAAAACCAACAGATAATATAGCGTCATTTCTAGCCTTCTAGGGATGGCAACGGGGAGGGTTTGGTATATCGATTTTACTTACAAGTTCGTGATTTGGCCCCATCCCAGTTCTAATGGGATTTGAACTTTTTTATTTCGTCTCAAAACTTATCTCGCTTTCAGTTCTGATGAATTTAATATGCAAGATCCACGCATTGAGTGTT
Organism: Sesamum angolense; assembly: GCA_034509725.1. Classification (NCBI taxonomy): domain Eukaryota; kingdom Viridiplantae; phylum Streptophyta; class Magnoliopsida; order Lamiales; family Pedaliaceae; genus Sesamum; species Sesamum angolense. The sequence continues at coordinate 10,130,163 of JACGWL010000016.1, forward strand.
TTTAGGATAATTATATATCCATAATTTGAGGTTTGGTATAATTATACATAAATCTTTTATAGTTTGAAAACTTACATTTAGTAATTTACTTTAGTCTAACAAATAAATTTCTCCATTAGTTAAAATTGTTGCAGGTTAAATAATTTTTTTTGGGACTAGACTACTCTTATAATAGTTAAGAAATATCTCCTCACATGTATTAAAGTGTGAAGATGTATGATAGTAATTTGATCATATATTTATTTGACCTATAATAAATCAATCGAAAGTATATATAGGTCTCCATCCCCCCCCCCCCCCCCCCCCCAATTTTATTGTTATTAGCAAATTTTGTAAATTTTAACTAAAATAGGAACTTATTTATTAAATAAAAATAAGTTTTAAAATTATTAAATATAATTTATCAAATTACAAAAAAATCAATATGTAATTGTACGAAACATTACAAACAAACGTGTATTTGAAAGAAATTGCAGCATATCCAAGAATTTGTGCAACCACTTTCAGTGTGCCAGATGTCACAACCAAATGAATGGATAAAATCTCCAGAATCCAAAACCAGAGAGTGAGTGAGTGAGAGGACTAACTTAAGACAACTGCCAAAAATCTCTTTCTCAACCGCCTTTCAAAAATGGCTACCGCTTCTCTTTCATCTCTCCATCTTCTACCTCCCTCCAAATTCTCTTCCTCTCATGCCCCCAACTTCTCTCAAATTCCACTCCATCTGTCCTCTTTCCCGCACTGCAAAACCCTCAAATCCAAATCCCTTTCAAGAATCTCATTTGCTCTCACAGAGTCATCAGACTCCCCGAAATCCCTTGACCCTGACCCGAAAATTCTCCTCCAAGAACTCGCTGTATGGGCAAGAAATTCAACACCCTTCTTTCTTCTACTCACGAATCCATGATGTTTTGCTCGAATTTGCATCTGTTCTAATGATGTTTTGCTCGAAAACTGTTTTATGTTTATGTTCTTTATTTTGGGGGTATTGGTAATTTCTTTTTGTTGGGCTCGCAGGATTGTTTTGTTCTTCCAGCGGATTATTTTCAGCAGCTACCGCGGGATCTCCGATTAGATGTAAGTTCTAGTGTTAGAGTAAATGCACAGTAATTTTTTGGGTTTGTGGTTTGTACAATATCGCTCAAAAGTTGTACCTTGAACTGGTGGGTTGTTTGTTAGCTGATGCATGTTGGTGTTTGGAGCATACTCTCATAGTGTGATGTACATTTTGGGATTTATGTACATTATGCCTCAAAGGTTGTAGCTTGCACTTAACAAAAGAAAAGTTGTACCCACATTCTGTAAATTCCTTAAGAAGTTCAGTATTCAGAGTAAAAGGACAATTTATAATGGCAAAGTAGAGTCGTTCGGACTTTGAGCATCGTACTATATTGCTGAAAGATTGTAACTTGTTTTGGTTGGATGATTGGAACTGTTGAACGTACCCAATTTTGTACCTTTTGCTCTGTAGATAACTCTTCTAGCGCGCCTTGCCACTCTTTGATCATTGCTTTGTTTTATATGGGGGCAAAATACAATGATGAAACATGAGCGTAACCTGTGATTGGGGGTTGCATATTGAGTGTTGGAAACTGTGCTTTTACTCTAACAAGAGTAATGTTGTTCCAGATTTGGCTCATTATTTTCTTGGCTTTTGTTCTTTCTTCATTTATGGACTGGAGAATTTCTTCTTGTCAAGAATGTCTAACTATCTCTCCATTTATTTTTTATTTTTATGTTGAAGCTGAACGATGCAGCGTTTGATCTTTCAAATGGTGCGGTCAGAGATGAGGTTAGTGACTCAATTCTTATCATATAAAGGGAAATATTCATGCCCTAGTAATTTTGACCCGTACTCCTTTTCTGAAGACAGATGCTTTATTTAGATTTTGTACTTAAGTGAGGAAAACCGAAAACACCAAGAAAGTATTTTCTCAACTTCAAATGATAGTACCATGTGCTTTGTTCTTTTATCCTTTTCCTTTTCCTCTTCATATTCTAACCAAACTCCAAGATTCAAGATAGTTTAAAGGAAACACGAAAGAGTTGCGTGTGAACATCAATTAATATAATCTTGTGATGCTGTTTGCCTCTGTGAATCTTCACCGCTAAGCTCAGTTTCATAAAGCTTCATATTCTGTACAGTAGTATATGTATGATTTATTTGCTCATGATAGGCATTAGAGAGCACATTCTTGTTATGCACTAAGAGTTCCCTATGAAGCTATAAATCTGGGTCCTAACTGAAATTTGGCTTGCTTTGGTATTTACTTATATAGATCAAAAGATAGCATCAGGTTGTACTTTTATCAGATGTACTGAATATTTAGCTATAAGCATACCACCTTGCTACTGTAAATTCTCCGGTGTGAGCTACATATAAAAGTATGTAGAAAGACTGCATCATTCACACTAGAAAGGGAAAAACAATAAAGCATACGGGATTTGAGATTTGGGTTTGATGTAGGCGTCCTTCTATCCTGATCAGCTAATAGAGAGATATTGAGAACACAGTATTTTTCTATCTTTCAAGCACAAATGAAAACTTAAACTGTACCTCACTTAACCATTTTTAGGTGATTCCCTATAAATTTCGGTATCATCTAACATTCCTAGTGGTATTATATTACAAAAGTAACTTGCAGTAACCTGCAGAGTTTGGCAAGTTCAGATCAATGGTAGTCTTTAAGAGATGATTGAAAACTTTTTTCTTCCGCTGCATACTATATCTATTACAGACATGATAAGGGTGATGCTGCAAAATTACTTTTGAGGCTACTTGCCTGTATCTGTTAATGGAAAATCATTTTAACTGTTCCAAATCCTCTAAATGCTAATTGAGAAATTCATAGATGTTAATTTCTGCTTTACTTTGTATTACAGTGTGGTGAAGAGCTGGGAGAGACTTTATTAAATATAAGTCGAGCATGGGAAGCTGCAGACACATCGACTTCGGCAAACTTAGTGAGCAAGCTGCCTCTATTAGCAGGCTCTTTCACCAGTAAAAGTAAATCAGGTCACATATACTTCTATGGTCATGCACATATTCTATGCTTTGTTAAACTCGGTTTGAATTACTACTTCTCACTGATTTTGGCCTTATTACTAGTTAGCACTTGGCAAGCGCTTGGTATCTGCTTCTAGGAGGTTCCAGTCCATGGGTCAGTATGGTCAAGGTGAACTACAAAATGTATGGAGTGGAACCTTTTGGTTTTTTTTTTATATATGCTGGCATTGCCTGAATTGAACTTATAGTGAATTTTTAACGAGTGTGGACGCTTTTTTGCCCCTTTGTTTTCTGCCTATGCTCAAACTTACCGTTGGATAGTTCTTGATCAGCATAGATTGCCAAAGTGATGAATAAGACAGGGAAGCTTTTATCTGCAAGGCCAGTAACTGAGGTAGATACTGAAGAACCAAAACAGGAAACCAGGATGCTGAAGGTATATTTTCTTGCAGTTGAAAGAAATTTCATCTGCGATTGGATGGGCACCTTATTTCAGGAAAATGCGTTTCTGCTGATCATTTTTTCTGGATCTCATGTTTTTGTCTGTAATCCTGAAAAATGCCTCCAAAACTTTTTTCTTCCATTTCCTAGACAACATTGTATCTGAGAACTCTTCAAACTTTTGAAAAAACTGTATCTCTTCACCTACCCAAGCCCGAAAAAAGATATGTCACAGCAATAGTAATCATTGTATTCTTTCCTATAAAACAACCCTTCCAAACACATATATCGTATGGTTTCTCATTCCACATATTTACTTTTCTCATTTTATTTTTCTGGGAATCAAGTTTTAGGACGGAGCCATCCGTCCAATTGCGGCCTATTTTTTATGCTTCCTTACATTTCAACAAATTAACAGAATAACATTTTCCCCATGCAACAGTTTGGCGATCTTCAGGTTGAATTGACTCCAGAAAAAGCATACGTTGGTGCTGTCATTGGCTTCATTTTTGGGTAACCACTATATGTAAGCTGTGAGTCTCCGTTCGTCAACTTGAGTTTGAAAAACTTACAATATTCATTCTTGAAACTCCAACTATAGGATTCTTTCATGGCAAATAAGTCAAGGCATCCGAAGCATACCGGAGAGCTCGTTGGAGTATGCAAATGACAGCGCATTGCTTCTTGCAAAGGTGAATGAAAATGCTCTCATTTTAGTGCATTTTTTTGTGATCCTTACTGATGATTAATCATGAAAATGATCATGGTGAATGCAGTCGTTACGTGGAGCTCTGCTCGCGCTTTTCTATTCATCAACAGTCTTATCTGCTTTTGCAACTTTTGGACTCGTCCTACTTGGAGGTCAATTGAAGTCGAAAGGAAAGTGAGACTGTGAGTTTAATACTTGAATCAAGTGTTTGCTTGCCTTGTGCTGCTGAAGTTTGTTATGTAATTCTGTGGCGATATGTCAAAAGTAACAATAAGTTATGTAATATACATATAAAGTGGTTTTACTCTTATTTTGAGCATATTGAGTTCACGTTATCCACAATATGTTGAGCAAATTTTGAAAATTTTTAATTGGAAGAATTTTTGCATGGAGAAAGACAAAAGTTATCTGGTAAAATGTTTCTCTTTGGTTGATCCAGGAGTTCATCTAAATCTTTTAAGCAAACCAAGTTATTTTGGCTCTGGGATTCTTGAAACAACCAACACATAAAACTAAAATAAATCGAATAAGGTCAGTGCCTGCATGTGGTTGTTAATTGCTTGATCTTGTGGATTGAAGTTTCATTTTTGGGTGTTTAACTTGGATCTTGTAAATGGTTGCCTCCCAAAGTAGGGTAACTAGCGACCATGCGAGTGGCTTGTGAGATTTGCTGTTGAATCTTTGACACAGGAATGAAAGAGGAAGAAGAAAATTTCAAAGGGTAAAGGTGAGAACCATAATGGAATATTGCCCAAGTAGTGGATGAAAATGGAGATTTTCCATCAGGGCCTCCCAGGTACTGCAACATATTTAGATTGTCTAAAGAGCAAGCTCGTCATGACAGTTCCACCGATTATACTTCATAGTCAGACCAGAATATTCATGTCCTACAATCATCATTAAATCGAGCTTGTCGTAGAATAGTGATCAGTCTGATAAACTGAAATACCATCTTTACTGGTTGCTAATATTAATAGGTCGTAGGTACAAATAGCCACCCCCCGGGTCGGTTGGGGACGGGGATTTGCTGTGGCCTCCTTGGACTTTCTTGCTTACTAGTACTATCTTGTCTCGAAATCCATCAAGAATCTTCTTTCATTTGAAAAATAGCAGCAGTTCTTGGTACTGTCACAGCATATAGAGACATCAATGTTTTTTCTGGTATGAAATTCTTTAATTGGGGTCAAAGTGACCACTTCTCCTTCTGAGAAGCCATGTCCAGACTATGTGTTTTAGCCTCTTGGATTATATTTATTAGCTTAAACAGTTGTGTTTTAGCCTTCTGGATTATATTTAAAGCCTTCCAACTGCAGACATCACTGTCAGTATGAGCTACACATGCCTTGTCATTTGCTTCATTTTCTAGCTAGGCTTACTTTCTTCTTACCATTATGTTTTCTTAATTTCCCCTACCTTATTAGCTCATCCTTTTCTGTTCTCTCTCACTTGTCTACACTTGGGTTTTCCACATCACGAGGCAACAACAACGTCGTATTAGCGTAATATGGATCTTACTGACATGTAATATGCAACTTGATCTGGTCCGTAGTTCATTAGATACTGATTTGAGGTTGAAATTAGAGTCTCATAACTTTACGTTTAAGCCGTTCAACTTCTTCTCCTGTTGTTGAGTTGATCCTCATATACTTGTGTTGACAAATGTTCGTAAGAGCAACACTGTGTGGACTCCAATTATAACCTTTCGATCTTGAGTTCGTGTAGTTGATAATAGTAGGTGAAACTAATAAATGTGCAATTATTGGACCTTGAGCTACTTGTTAACCCTAGAGAAAAGCAAGTGATGTGTGTGTTCGACGTACAATCATAAGTTCAAATTGTAATAATACAAAGGGATAATTTCATTTACACTCTCTGATTGATTATTCATTTATGTAAGTAATACATGTATTTGCGTAATTATACAAATCATTTTAGTCCGTCAAAAAGCATAGATAGTTTGTGTAAAAATATTGATGTTTTCAGAGGATGTATGTGTAGTTTTTCAAAGAGCAGTCTGTGGGGGTTTGCAATTTTTAAAAAATAAAGGTGATTTGTGTAAATAAACATAGGTCATGGTTGGAGATGTAATTATTATCCCTTATACTAATACTTTGCGCCAATTTGCAACTACGTCCTTATGAATTTGTTCATCCAAATTCATGAAAATATTATTAAGTTGCAAAGTCATAATGACAACAAATATATGGGTATTTAATTTTTTTTTCTTGGGGTAAAAATATTTATAAATTATTTTTGAGGTCAAAATTGCATAAAAATAATTGGAGATGACGTGTCAAAACGTGGGCGCCCCACAGCCTCACACTTATTAACAACAAAAGTGGGAGCATCATAGACATAATTAGGAAATAAAAATTAATATAAAGTTTGATTAAGTATTTTCTATAATATAATACATGTTATTAATTAAATAGTTGTTAAAGAGTGTGGAATATTGGTGTTGTGTATATTTTAATTGAAAGTATCAGCTTCAGATTCTTTGCATCTTTCACTTATTAGTTGAAAATTCTTGAGATTATTTACTTTTTTTTTATTATTTATTTATTTATTTTGAGTTAGGTTTGACATTAATGCAAGTGGATTAGTACTTAATCCGGCGGGACCGCTTGGATTACCTCAGCTAATTTTAATTAAGAGATAATTATATTTTCCTCCCTTGAGATTTAGTGTAATTATACTAAAACTCTTTGTGGTTTGGGAAATTACATATAACACTTCTGAGACTTGTTTTTGTCTAACAAATAAGTCCCTTTGTTAGTCAAAATTTACCAAATGTGTTGATATTGACAAAAAAATTGATATTTACCTTCGATTGGATTATTGCAGGTCAAATATTTTTTTTTCCTGACTCATCTACCCTTATAATGGTGAAAATATACCTCATCTCATACATTAATACATGAATAAGTATGATTGTATTTAATCATAAAAATATTTATTTGACCTGCAATAAATTAGTAATAAGTCAATCGAAGTAAATATAGATTTTTTTTTCATTTTTTTTTTTTGTTAATATCAACAAATTCGATGAATTTTGATTTACGGAGAAATTTATTTGTTAGACGGAAGCAAACTTCAAGGGTGCTAAGTGTAAATTTTCAAACTATATGGAGTTTATGTGTAATTACTCCAAACTTTATGATAGGGGAGTGTAATTATCCCTTTAATTAATCAAATATTCTGGATATAATACTCCAATACTTAAGTTAGTAAGATCAGTACGAGAAAGTCTCAAAGTGTCTTGACATTTAAAATTACTAGTTAGCGGTATGTGGCACACTCGATGTGTGTGCAAAAATATTTAAAAATTAAAAATAATTAGTATTTTTATTGATAAGTTAGTTATCAATTATGGGCTAGTGGGTTTAAAAACATAGAATTGTCGAAAGTTGAGGAAGTTGGAAGGGTTTTAATAAATTCATTAAAAAATATTAAATTATTATTATGACCAAATTTTATTGAAGAAAATGAGTTAAAAGATAAATTTAAATATTCAAAAGTTGGTACGGCAACATAATTTTCTTTTATAATAGTACAGATGTATGTATAGAACTATATTATAACATCTCAACATGTACCACCGATATGGATACGATCAAACGGTCATAAAGATCAAGTATATATTTTGGGTTGGGTCTCGCACTCACCACAGAAAAAGTGTGAGAATTCTTGAAATGTTCAATAATGTCGACCAATTTGGATGTGTCATGACGTTATCATATATTTGCATTATTTATTATTATTTTTATTTATCTTTTTTCAAATTAAAAAATACTAAAAAATAATTTAATTTATCAAATTGCATTTAGGGATGATTATTTTTTAAAAAATAAAGCGTGCGTAAAGAAATGTTTAATATGTAAAAGAGATTAATAATGTCGTAATTTGTGGATACCACATATTTATTTATTAGCGCTCACTAATTTTGACAGTGATGATAATTATATATCTTGATTACGCGGCTAATACAGAACATATATAATTAACAATTAATAGTCATGGATTCCATTAAGTGTAATGCATTCTTAATTAATTAATTTAATTCTTGAATCTTTGATACTAATTGACCTAATTATATTTAAAACTTGGCAAATAATTTAATAAAGCTCTGATAATTAAAAAAAATAAATAAATAAATCAAGAGTCTGACTTCTCGATTAGAGTTAATTGTAATTTGGTATATTAAATAATAATTAATTAGTAGCTTTCTTATTTATATCATCATTGATGACCTAACCTTAGGCCAAATTGTTTTAAATAAATTTAGTAAGTCAATGAACCTAAATTGAGCTAATTTCTATCCCATGGTTTTGTTACCTCATGACCTTAAAATTATTTCTTTTAAATATAAATCTCAATAAACAAAAAGCTACTCATAAATAAATTAACAACTATTATTAAAAAAAATTAAAAATATAGTAATGAAATTCGTGTCCATGACCTCATACTAATATATTTAATTTATTATTAAATTAGCTTCTAAAATTAGCTGATCTTAGAGTAAAAAAGTCAGAGATTCGCTTATTAATGTTTCCTAAAATTATGTTTGTAATTAATTAAAAAAGAGAGAGTCAAGATTCACTTTTATTTCAAATAAAATTGCATCGAAAGGTTATTATTATTGTTTTGTCATATTGGAAATTTCATTTATCACTTTTTGGATTTAAAGAACCACAACCCCTCTCATCAATTTGCATCAATATTTATATATAGTGGATGCTAATTGGTCCATGAACAACAGAAATCCTAATTAAATTTGAATTAATCAAATGTAATAAATGTATTATATTTATCATATAATTAATCTGAAGCAATAAAAAGATTGCTTTTATCCAACAAATCTCCATCGATGATGTTTAATCTAGTGGTTAACTAAAAGTCAAGATTTCATGAACAAATTTGAGATAGTGGGTTCCATCTCCATCGATGAGAGATTAAATTTATTTTATTTTATTTTGTTATAATGATGTATTGATTGGCTTAATGTGTTTTTCGATTTATTAAAATATTTATATAATTCCTACTTAGCCAAAATTTCACTTTTAATTTTGTAACTATAGGTGTATTGCATTTTTTATCTTTATTTTTTTTTGGAAAAATACATTTTTGATCCTATAAGTTTTGTAATTTCGATCCATTCAGCTCTGGAATTACCAATTATCAAATTAAGCTCTGTATTTATTTGTATAAAACACATTTAGTTCTTTAATTTATTAAATCTAGCACTTTTAATCCCGAACCATGTCGAAGATTGAGAATTGTTGAAAACAAAATCGCGTGTTTTATGAATTTTTTTTATAAAAAAAAATCTCATAAACATGATTAAACCCTAAATATATTTAGTCATTTGAAAGAAAATCACAGTCCCTAATCTCCAAAATCCTCTTGTAATTTCGAACCCTAAAATCTTCAATCATACTAGAAAATGCCATATTCTCTTCATATCAAACCCTAAAATCTCAATAAGCAATCATGTTGAAAAATATTAGGGAGCAGAGACAATAGTTCATCTCCAAAAATGTTTTGTTCGTGTAAGGTAGAAATGAATTAAACAAGTTAGACCTCAATTCATGAATCAGGATGAGAAATTAGGTCTTTCAATAAATTTGTGTGAAAAATTAGGATTTGATATGACTAAAAGCATCAAATTTAACAAATTAAAAGACTAAATATATTTTATACAAATAAATAAAAGACTTAATTAGATAGTTACACCATTAAATATGTTGAAATTATAAAATTTACATAGGGATGATTACACTCCCCTCTCCTGAGGTTTGGTGTAATTACACGTAAACTCCCGGTGGTTTGAGAAATTGCACCTAACACCCATGGCGCCTACATCTAACAAATAAGTCCCTCAATTAGTCAAATTTAATCGAATTGACTGAAATTAACAAAAAAATTAGAATTTAATCTATATTAATCATTAATTGACTTATTACTGATTTATTGCATGTTAAATAAATTTTTTCGAACTAAATTACCCTTATTAACGCGTGAAGACGTATGAGGGTAATTTTTTGACCTGCAATAAATCAATAATAAGTCACTAAGCATTAATATATTTTTTTTCTGAATTTTTTTAATATCAGTTAATTGGTGAATTCCGACTAATGGATGTTATTTATTAGATAAAAACCATTTTCACAGGGTAATTACACCAAATTACAAGAAAGTGTAATTTTCTTTACATATAAATGAGTAAAGTGTAATACACTTATATTTGAACTAAAATGAAAGTTTAGTTTGCAATTTATACATATACCAAAATAGTCTTACTTACCCCTATTATTAGCCTAATTGATAGGATAGTGTGGCTTGACAATTTCCAAAGAGTTGACTTCTACATCTCCTACATATGTAAATTTGAGCATTTTACCTAATCCCTAAATCTACCCAATTGAAATTGGAATTGAAATAAATAACAACAATTACTATAAGCAATATACATGTCTCAAAATTGTATGACACAAGCCACAAATCTCCTCATTTTCTTCTATTTTTTTATTATTATAAATTAGTCTTTTGAATTTTATATATTTTCACGATGTATGTAGGTTTGAATTTTTATCGTAAAATTATACTGCATCTTGTATTTCATTTAAATATAAAAAAAAGATTACTTCAATTAAGATATATAAATAATTTAATTTTTATACACACTATAATGAAAAATAAGTTATAATACCATTTTTATAATAAAAGATCTGAATTATGATGATATATATAAAATTCATATTACATGTACTTTTTTTTTAACAAAAAAATTAAATTGATTTATATATTATATAATAAGATTGTAATAATAATTTTCAATTAAGAAAAAAAAAATCCAAAATGGGGAATTCCCACTCTATAAAAACCATCTCAAGAGTTCATTTCCACTTCAATTCTTTTGTTTCCTCAAACAAAACAAGAAGCGGTTCACCCATGGCTGATCCCATGAGCTGCACAGCCTCAGACCTCCTCCCCCTCCTCGGCGGCGCCCCCAACGCCACTGCGGCCGCGGCCTTCATATGCACCCGCTTCGAGGCGGTCTCCGCCAAGCTCTCCGACGCCACGTACGCCATCGACAACACGTTCCTCCTCTTCTCGGCGTACTTGGTGTTCGCCATGCAGCTGGGGTTCGCCATGCTCTGCGCGGGCTCCGTGCGCGCCAAGAACACCATGAACATAATGCTGACCAACGTCCTCGACGCGGCCGCCGGCGGCCTCAGCTACTATCTCTTCGGCTACGCCTTCGCGTTCGGCGGGCCGTCCAATGGGTTCATCGGCAAGCATTTCTTCGGGCTGAAAGAGTACCCCACGCCGGCGGCGGATTACAGCTTCTTTCTGTATCAGTGGGCTTTCGCCATTGCTGCAGCAGGTGTGTGTTAAATTACGATTTATCTGTAATTAATTTTTCAACATCTGCTGTAAAAACTTTTACTGGATATTTAATATTTTCATCTTTTCTACTCTCAATTATGAGTGGTGGATTTATTCAACCTTTGATTTTTTATTCTTTTTTAGGGTAAATACATATATTTATACGGCTAAATTATGACATTCTCATCAATTACCCCCTAATTATAACCTTCACTTATTATGAAATAATCCTTAATTAAATAAAAATAGACAAAAGTACTCTTGACTATTAACTGATAATAGGGATAATTAGACTTTCATCTCCTGAAGTTGGTGTAATTACGTATAAATTTTTTGTAGTTTGAAAAATTACATCTAATACCCCTGAAATTTGTTTTTGTACAACAAAAAAGTCATTCCGTTAGTCAAAATTAATTGAATTTGATAATATTAATAAAAAAAAGAATAAAATATTCATATTTACCTCTGGTCGACTTATTACATTTGTTATAGGTCAAACAAATCTTTTTTAACTAAATTACCCTTATAAATCTTCATACGTTAATGCATGTAAAGAAGTGTATCTTCATCGTTATATGAGTAGTTTAGTCATAAAAGATTTATTTGACCTGCAATAAGTAAGTAGTAAGTCAATTGACGGTAAATATCAATTTTCATTCAGTTTTGTTTTAGTTAATTTCAACAAATTTATTGAATTTTCACTAACGGATGAACTTATGTGTCACTCGAAAGCAAACCACAAGAGTACTAGATATAATTTTTTAAATGACGAGGGGTCTATGTGTAATTACACTAGACCTTAGGTGAGATGTGTGTAATTATCCCTTAATAATATGATATATTCACTTTAGTGCCGTCTATAGTAAAATAACTACAATGTTTATAAATTGATAGTAAATTAGTATAAATAAATTAAGCAAAAAATAATTATTTCAAATTTGAGTGTATAAATAGTTGTACTAATCCCCAAATTACCTCACTTGATCTTTGAGCGCCAAAATAGTAAGCTCGACACCCACTTATAATATTTTTATCATTAAAATTACATCTAATGTAATGCACACACACAAATTTATAAATTTATTTTTTTCGAAAGTACTAAAATTGATCTCATCAATACCTGACAAATACGATATCAATTTATTAACATTGTAAATGAATAAAACTTAAAGGCATAAAATGTATTTAACTCGTTTTTCTTTTTATTACATATGTGATCAGGTATTACTAGTGGATCAATTGCAGAAAGGACGCAGTTTGTAGCATACCTAATATACTCCTCATTCCTGACCGGTTTTGTGTACCCAATAGTCTCACACTGGTTCTGGTCTGGTGATGGATGGGCTGGGGCTGCCAAGTCCGATGGCAACTTTCTATTTGGCTCGGGAGTCATTGATTTTGCCGGTTCAGGCGTGGTTCACATGGTTGGTGGCATTGCCGGTTTGTGGGGAGCACTCATTGAAGGCCCCAGGATAGGCCGGTTCGACCGGACCGGCCGGTCAGTTGCCCTACGTGGCCATAGTGCCTCACTAGTAGTGTTGGGCAGCTTCCTGTTGTGGTTCGGGTGGTACGGGTTTAACCCCGGTTCATTTCTGACAATTTTGAAGTCGTACGGCACAAGGGGGTCATACTACGGCCAGTGGAGCGCAGTCGGAAGGACGGCTGTCACGACAACATTGGCCGGGAGCACAGCCGCCTTGACAACCCTTTTTGGAAAGAGGATCTTGGTGGGCCATTGGAATGTGATTGATGTGTGCAACGGGTTGCTGGGGGGTTTTGCTGCGATCACCTCAGGGTGCTCGGTAGTTGAGCCCTGGGCCGCTATCGTATGCGGGTTCATGGCTGCTTGGGTCCTAATTGGGTTCAACAAGTTGGCTGAGAAATTGAACTACGACGATCCACTGGAGGCAGCCCAACTGCATGGTGGTTGCGGGGCGTGGGGCGTGTTGTTCACTGGACTATTTGCAAAGAAAGATTACGTGAACGAGGTGTATCCAGGTAAACCGGATAGACCATACGGGTTGTTCATGGGTGGTGGTGGGAGGCTCTTAGCAGCGCAAATCATCCAAATCTTGGTGATAATTGGGTGGGTCACGGCTACAATGGCACCACTCTTCTTGATACTGCACAAGCTGAGGCTACTTAGGATCTCTAGTGAGGATGAAACGGCCGGAATGGACTTGACAAGGCATGGAGGGATGGCCTATATTTACCACGATGAAGGTGAGAATTCCAACTTGCCACAGTTCAAGATGCGGAGGATTGAGCCAACAGATACTCCGACACCCGACCATCCTTCACATATTCGTGTGTGACCTGAAAAAATCGACACTTTTTTGTGAACGAAGTAATACATCTTATCAGACATGTGAATACAAGTTGGCATATGGTTATTGAGGATGAGAAGATGTGAATGTTGGCCGTATGAAAGGATGTCTTTACCTTGTGTTGGAGCTCTAGGAGATTGATTAAGGTGAAGTTTGCTATTAGGACATCAATGTTCAAGTGGTTTTCTACATTGATGTGTTTTTATACAATACCTATGCATTCGTGTATAAAATATTTCCTTAAATGTACGCTTAATATAATTACTTACACATGCCGCAAATCAAACAATGAGACTGCCCCTATAGACTGTATAAACTATACGTGTAGTATTACTTCACAGCAATCGTTCTTTCTAAACACAGAATACAAGATAAATATATACTGTAAACAGTCCTCTAGTAAGCTAGTAGATAAGGACTGTAGACCATACTAACGAGAGTGGAAGCAGGGTACAGAAACCGAACCAGTGCACATCATAACAAGATTCACAATAGATTTCAGCTCTAAAATGGCATAGTCCCCAGATGTTGTTTGACCCCATCTCATTATCTGGTGCCCGACTGGTTGAGTGTGAGCACCGTCAAGGTCATGTGACCATATTGAATGCAATCTTGATTTCCCCAGATTGGAATTCCTTTGAATGCAAACTAAAGTTGATCAGAATAACTTTGTCCAAAATCCCAGATAGGGGAACATGGCAATCAACAGTCTCATAAAAAGTGGAGTATCTCCCTTTATTCTCCTGTGTAGTTTTACTGCCTCTTGCACTCTTGGTTCGTTTGCGTTTTTAACAGATCCAACACGAGGTTCCTTATCCACTCTTGGTTGATTATCTAGCTCATCCCATCCATTGAATCTTTGTTGTTTACATTTCTCGTTTTTGGTAGAAACATTATTTGCATCTACCCATGACTTATAAGTCTCAGCTTCCTTTCCCTTCTGATTTCGGAATTCTTTTTCTTTTCTCACTCTGCTACGATTTCTGGCTCCAGCAAAAGGCCTCTTCTTGCTCTTAGGTCTTGATCTTGGGGATTCATCGACCCTCCCGAATAATGCTTCAGAAGCCAACGAAAATGCTGATTGGGCAAGGGGTAGTGCTAAGGCCATGATGATGGCGTTAGGTCCAGTTCCAAGCAGCAACGAGATTATAACGGCAGGAATCATCCACCCAAAGGCTCGAAAAATCTGCAGTAAAGCCAACTCCATTGCATCACAAAATGCAAACAAAATTCCTGGTATGACTACTTAGCATCATCTGTAGTGAAATGTTAGCTGAAAATGAGTTGCCATAGTCGCCCATCTTACCAATGTTTACAATGAAACTGCTATAATAATGCTGTCAATGAAAAATCTATCTACTGCAGTTATGTAATGAACAGAGTCTCTACATGCTGAAAGAGATTATGTAATAGCAAAACATTCAGGTAACTCGAATACAATAGCAAGAGATAAATTATGTAATGAACAGAATCTCTACTTGCTAAAAGAATAGGACACAATTATTTGAAATTTGAGATATTAGAAAGCCTCACACAAACCTTGGATAATCTAAATGATTTCAGCGTCTACAAATTGAGGTGTCACGGATGCATAAAGATGAGCGAACAGGGAACAGAGAAGAGAGTACTTTAAAAAAAAATTTCTAATTACATTCTATACTAAGTACAATATATACAGAATGGCACCAAAAAAGAGGCCAACACTATGCCTGCGTAAAGCACCCAAGTGAGACCAACTAACTGATTAGCAAGATTGACATGAATTATTTGAAATTAGAAGGAGATTCAATCTACGATCTGTGGCAAGAACTAGCTTTACCAAGCCGATTCTGACTTCCAAAACTTCAACCCAACTTGCCCGTGAACCTCTACCAAGATTTTGAAAGATATCAGCTGTAAAAAGCAACAACCTCTAAGTACATTTACACTATTGCTTCAACTTATAACCTGAAGGACTAGATTGTCAGAATTTAGCCTGAGCTTGAACACGAATATTAGGACATAGTCAAATGGGAAAGTCGAACTGCCTTATACGTGTTTTTCTCCCATCATGCAGCCCCAATTCCTAAGTACCAGATTGCTAGCTAGACCATGAACAAAGCTAATTCACTGTCCAGAATGTAACATTTACACCATAGTAGTGTCATTTCCAACCATAAAACCTCTGAGCTATCCTACTACGTCTAAAAACTTTTGCCTGTAATGATAATGCACCAATAAGTACATATTGACTACCTAACTCCATTAGGTGTCTATCACTATGACAAGGAAGAACCTTTCGTAATCTCCTACATGCCATATCGAGGAATTACAAGCATTATACTTCATTCTTCACTCTTTTCTGTGTTAACCTCATAACTCAACTTCTGTCTACACAGAAACAAAAGTTCTTCTTTTGAGCAATATAAAATATGTAGATCTTTTCACCATGTCAATGGAGCAAATCCTATGGCCAGATATGACAGCTTTAATCACCGTCATTCTAGGCTACGTACCAACCATTTCACAACGCGTTGTGAGCATCTACAAGACCGCCATCTACCTCTAAGACATCAAACATCACATAAAATAGAAAAACCATCAAGATAATTGCTCAACTCATCCTGTTTCTTTCTTTCTTTCTTTCTTTATATAAACTACTCCATCGTCCCAACTTTATCACTCCTACGTCTTTCCCTGAACATACAATCAAGAGCTTATTTCTTAAAAAGAGTATTTATTTTCAAACACGGTCTTATCTAAAACAATAATTTGATACTGTTAACTGCTAATCACTAGTTACTACACAAAAGAGTGCAAAATTGTAAAATTTCTCACTTTCTCAACTCTCCTATGGCAATGTGAACTTTAAAATCTAGGGAAAAATGCAAGCAAACCGCTCGTGATAATGCAATGAGCAAATTACCCCATATAAAAGAAAAAATAGCAGTTTACCTGTCTGTGTTTTCTAAAATACAACAATTTATCTCCATATATTTTTTTAAAATGAAACAGGTAAATTGCTTGTTTAAAAAGTTCAAGTGGATAAATTGCTATTTTATTTTCATACGGTAATCTGCAAACGATATAGGGTAAATTGCTATTCACCCTTAAAATCTAAGACAAGTGAGTATAAAATAATCAAGCAATGGATGTCTCATGTTTGTCAAGATTCATTACAACTAGATAATATTATCTTAACTCTACACTAATAGCAGTTAAAATCAGTCAAAAACTGAGTTCAAAGGACTACCTTAAAAACCCAATTAAACCCAATGGAAGCTTCGAGAATCCCTAACCCGTCATCGTCTTCATCGTCATCTTCTGCATCGAAATCATCAGACCACCAAATCCTCTCCTTCGCGCCGTTTCTGAAACTATACTCAACCTCCTCATCATACTCGTCCGCCACATAAGAGTCTGTAAATCTGGACCGCTGCCTGGGGTTCACATTCTTCTCCCAATCCCACCGCGAGCCGCCGCTCCGGCCACCGGAAAAACACCACCACCAACGGATTTTACTATTATCGTGTCCATCATCCAAGGACCGATCATAACTGTTATGGCAAATTGAAACGGGGAAATGGCAGAGAAATTGAACTGCTAGAGAGCCCATCAACAGTGACGATTCAAGAAAGCCCCATTATCGGAGTAATGAAAATGAAAAGTACAACAATTCCATCACGAGGTACAATATTGTGATGCCAGTAACTTTATCCACTAAGCCATTTGATTGTCCGTTGGTCTTCAACTATTTTCGAGTTGCAAAAGTAGGAGTAAAATGTCCATATTGTCCTTAACATTTCACATATGTACAAAAATTCCAAATCATAATATGTGCTTTGTTATTTATCATCTTCCAATATTATTTATAGAAAATATCAACAAAATTATTTAATTGTAAATTTAAAAGTATAATTATCAAAATAAAAATAAAGATATACTAATGTTTTTTATTAAAAAAAAAACTTCTCTCTATTCTATATTTTAATTTTTTTTTATTTGTCATGAGCAAAACTCGTAGTTTATACATTTAATATTCAATATTTTTTAAAAAGGATTTTCATATCTAAATATTCTATAAATTGTTTTTCCAAAGCAAACTTTCAATGCCCATTTGACCTTGCAATCGAGCATGTTTTGTGTTTCGAGTGAAAATGTTATGTCCTAAGAATAGGACTCTACTTAGGGCCTATTTTTGGGATATATTTAATTGAAATTTTAAAAATAATTTACTTATCACAATTGAAATATGATAATCAGAACAACTATGAGTCCTAACAATTCAGTTTCCTTCTTAATCACCTTGATTTCTTTATTAGATTAGTGAAATCCTAATTTGGTCAATTTATTACCTGTATTTGGAGGAAGGAATTTAAATTACGTAAGCGAGAGCTTAGTGGGACCATGAGTGGGTGCACGTGAAAGAAAATAGTTAATAATAGAAAACTCAATATATGTCATATTGACTGACAACAATAATAAGCAAATTTATGAAAATCATATCAGGCAAGGATCGAATCTTAGCAAGAAACAGCGTACCCTGTGAACCTTCCAGCCCCGGGCCCATTGATTGCTTAGTAAGAACCACATGATCAAATGCATAAAGCCAATCGAACAATCATATAAGAAATGACCATATGCATATCCAATATTACGGCGAACTGAACAATATTAATGTAAATGAGACTTTTTTGGATACTTATATGGACTCTAGAGGTGGCTCCAAATAGAAATTCATAATGAATACTAGAATACCACTTACAAAAATAATAATCACATCGTAGCACTTAGCTCCATAGAATTTCGGAGGCTCATTCAAATCTAAATAGATAACCAAATATCATATTCATTTTCATTTGTCAATGAACAGTTTCAACAAAAACCTTGTTCAAATTCTTCGCGAGAAAAAACCACTTTTGGTATATATTTTCATTTAAAATTATATTGTTATTTTCAAAATTTTAAAGTAAACACACGATAAGGTCCATTTACTTGACATCATTTGCGACTGCATTTCTTTCGAGGGATTACCTGTCCATCACGTAATTAAATAATAACATAATTAAAAGGGTTTCAGGATAGGGTAAATAAATTAATTGTAAAATTAACTAATATTAATCGAAACAAGGTTTGATTAGTAAAATGTTAATTAAATTATTTATTTCAATTAATTAACTATATATTATACTTTACTAATCAAGATTAATCACCCCTTTCAATTAATTAGCTATAGTATAATCAATTAAAATTAATTAATTAATGAATCATTAACTAATAAATAGATAAACTAATTTAACTAGTCTAAATCTTCTGTAACTAATTTAATAATCTAGAATTTAGAAAAAAAAAATAGAAAATAATTGAATCCACTCATTACATACCAACTGTTCAGTAATGAAAATGATACTAAAATAATTAATGAATTTTCAATTAAGAATTAAGTTTCATAAAACAAAACTAAGTGTGTTTAATTAATTATAATTAGTTAATATAGTTATATCTAACCATTTCATACTCAATGACTTAATAATTAATCGATTAACTAGGGTGAATTATTAGAATTAATTACTATTAGTTAACGATTAACTAATTAAATATATAACTAATATAATTAATACAATAGAACATCTATATATACAATGTAAGTATTTCTATTTATTATCTCAGTCGTACCCTCCTAATATTTCACTTCTCAGTTCTTCTAATCTTACATGTACGCTCCATTCATTGAAATCCTCAAACAGAAAACAACACATTCTTCTTTACACTCTATGGTTCATTTGGAAAGCTCGAAATCAAGCTCTATTATAACGCACCTATTAATATATATCAACTCTGGAGAGCCATTATGATTGTAATTGGAAAACTTTTAGAAAAGTAAAAGAAATCAAAATCTACTTTCAAAATTAAAATGGATAAATCCACCCAATGATTGGATAAAGCTTAATATTGATGGGTCGGCAATTTCAAATCCTGAAAAAGCAGGTAGCGGAGGTATCTTCAGAAACGATCAAGGATTATTTCTGATGGCATTCTCCCACTCTATAGGAATTTTAACTAATACAACAACAAAATTTCGTGCACTTTAGTTTGGACTCGAAATAGCACATGATAGGAAGTTTTCTCGATTAATCACTGAAACTGATTCTGTGTTTGTTGTCAATCTTTTCAACAGGGAACCAAACCTCCCAAGCACCTGATGCTGATGTACAAGGGCTGTCAGAAAAAATTGTCTGAGTTGGAAGCCTATCAAGTTGCTTTTACTTATCCGGAAGTAAATAGGGTGGCTGATAATCTTGTCAAAAGAGCTATATCTAAAAATTTATTTTGTCATGATATTTTTAAAACATGCCCACCCTTTTTGTACACTCTTTTGGGGAATGATTTGCATCAAACCTTTTGAGATGCATAGCTTCCCACTAATTTGTAAACTCTTTTTGATGTAATGAAATAGTTTATTTTAATGTTAAAAAGTATTATATTATTTGTGTATATATATAAATATATTTGTGTAATGACACAATATTTGAAATGGCAACACATGTGATGTTGGCCTCACACCACCATATCAGCCTCTCCACTTTCTATTTCTCCTTTTCTTTTTGTTTGATAATTCTTATTAAAATCAGCAAAATTGTAAAAAATTATGTTGTACTTTAAAAACTCGGCGAAAAAATTCCTTTCTGTTTTAACCTGTGTTTTTTTTATTCAGCACACGGTCCCTTTTTTAAACCAAAGTTTAACATCATTAAATTTTACCATAGATTGACCATTATACCCGCACTACATAAAAATACGAGATTTGTAGCGACTTTTCCTAACCAGGTGGCTTGGTACCGTTCTAGCTATTGGTTGGCTTCCCTACTAGGTGGCAGAAAAACATTCAACTAGGAAAAAAAACAGATGACCACGTAGGCTGAGACAAGGCTCAAAGATGTGGATATAGCACGCATCCTAACCACCCCTTGGGAACTCGAGGCTTATCCAACCAAGGTCCCCTTAGTCAATGGGATTCCTTGGAGATTCTTACCTACCACTTATGAATTTTGAAGGGATTTATCCACGATAATCGTTGATCCGAGTCCTTGAGGGTTAGACTTCTTAACCCACTGGGGATTATGGCTAAAAAAGCAGAGCCTTCCCCCTAGATTAAAGATAACACATTTTTGCATTATACATGCACGAAAGCACTACAAGAGCACTCTATCAAAATTTACTGCGCATCGGAGTGCAAAATCTTTTTTTCAGGTTCCCTTTCCAGACTTTTCAAAAAGTTTGGGCGCAAAGCTTCAAGTTCGAATATCTATTTGAGGAGCGATTCTTGCTCGCATCAATCTTGTCAACTAAACACACAATCCTTCTCGAGCTTGTACAAGTGTATCAAAATTCAGTTGTTGAAGGAAAAAAAAAAAAAAAAACAGTTTCATGCAATTTACCTTCCTGTAATAGTATAAATGACCAAATTATTCTCTTTTGAAAAATAATAGCAATTTAACAAACCCCCGGGTGTTTTTCATAAATTGCTTCATTTTTAAAATAAAAAGAGAGTAAATTGTTATATTTTTAAAAAACACAAGAATGTAAATTGCTATCCTTTTATGATGGCAATTTGCTCATTTTGTAATATTATAAAAAAAATTATTATAAAAGTACATATATATTCATATTCGTAGGATTCGAACTCATAAAATCTTAATCTTATCAATTCAGCATGAACTTGCTTAACTACGGTTCTACAGCCAAACTGGGCTTTAAATCTTTCTGTTAGCAGCAGTTACTTATTTCAACTGTCATACGGTTAGAGCCCAATGGCTTCACTTTTGGGTCTATATATATGTAAATGGGCTCAGAAACGTAGCCATCACTTCTTAGTTTCATCCGCCCAATTTCTCTAGTTGAAAGAGACTGTACTGCTCCTCCGCCATACACCGCCGCCTACTGCTCTGCTGCCGCCACCTTCTGAACAAGAAGCCAAGAAATCCAATCAAAAAGAGCAGAAAGTCCATAAGGATAAGAGATTCATTTCGATTTTGATGCAAAAACTGTTCCATTTCGCCAAAACCTTATCCCCACCCTCGCTAAATTTGTTGCCAAAACCCTCGTCCGCTTCTTCTCCGGTTTCTCATTCTTCTGCGTTCGTTCCCTGCTTCCGATCTTACAAATCTGCGTCAACCACCGGTGATTTTATCAACACCACGATGGCATCGTCGGCAACGGGGAAGTTGCCGGCGTCACCGATAGAAGAGGGTTTAGGGCGGAGATTTTGGATCAAGTTTAGAAAGGAGTGGACTCAAGCTCTCTACACTCCTTTTGTCAGTTTGGCCGCCGGAAATCTCAAACTCGATACGTTTCGCCATTATATCGCGCAGGACGTACATTTCCTCCGCGCCTTTGCGAAAGCGTTAGTATTCTACAACCGTTTTAATAGTTTGTTTTCCCATTTTGGTTCTTTTAGTTTATTGTGTTTTCTCTAATAGGGCTGTCTTAATATTTTCCCTTTTTGTTGAGTTTAGGCTTGTTTAAGTTTCTATGGTATCTTGGAATTAGCGTTATTCTATATCAGTTATTGGATAGTTTTCTTTGTTGGTTTTTCTTTATGAATTCATTCATCAAATAGTGAATTTCAGTATAAGCATGGGTTTTCGGACTGTGAACCTCTTATCATCTTGCTCTGTAATTCTTTTATAGGCTTGTTTAATATACAAATGAGGATTCATTAGTAGGATGACATTGCAGTAATGCGACCATATTATCCACTTTTTCTGCATAAGACATTTACTCATTACATTATTTGTTATTCTTGGGTTGATAGTTTACTGGGAAAATGTGGGAGAATACATCTTTGAGAGTATCTTCTTTCTTCATCAATTTCAGGTAGTAGAAATTGTCAATTATATGTTCCCTTTTGATTTTGTCAGGTTCAAGGGTAATAATTTTGGCTGAGAGTTAAAATGAGTTCCCCCTATCATCAGCTTTCAGGATGTGAAAAATGCTCTTAATAGTCACTCCAGCAGTTAGTTAAAAGTTAGCTGGACATAAATTCAAGTTAGTGGAACACTGAAACTCTTGATAGATCTGTAACCTATGCACAGGAATTCACCATACATTGTTGTCATCTTGGTGCTAGCAAGAACCTTTCTCATCAGATGCTAACATAAAAAATAACAAAATTTCTTAACCAGTTCCCAAAGGTTTTGATGCTTCTTTACGCGGAATGCGATTCCCAATCTTCTTTGCATCTACCATTATTAGTTCATTTCTCCAGCTGATGACTTGCCAAGCTCATGCTGAAGAGGTGAGGTAGTGGCAGAGAGCAGATTGACACAAAATTAAAACACACAAAATCTTGTACTGATGAAAACAAAAATATAAAGACACGGATGATCCACAGATTTTTGGAGGGCAATCCACCACCTATGGATTCAAATTATCAGAAGGATTTCCTTTGACCAAGTTACCAACCATGTACTTTCTATGTATAGGTGTAGATGTTGTAACAAATGTAAATCTAGGTCAGCACAGGTCTAGTGTCTTGTGTTTTAGCTTCTTTTTCACACCCTGCCTTCCTGATTGTGCATGTCTGTGATGTCAATTGTGGTCAAAGTGACAGGATTTCCTACATTCTGAAAAACTTGTGCATCAGGTATGAAATGGCTGAGGAGTGTGCGGATGATGATGATGCAAAAGTTGGGATTAACGAATTGCGGAAAAGTGTTCTTGAAGAGCTTAAAATGCACGATTCATTTGTTCAAGTAAGTATGGATAAGAGTCTGCAGATGCATATATGCATGCAGATGCTTTATGCATTTTGTTGTATGATATGTTGGTTTCCATTAACTGAAAAATTGCTTTTGTTGTATTTACTAAAAAAAATCATATATTTACTTAAGATAAAAGCTGCTAGGTACTATGCCTTAGGTCTTGGTGATAAACCAGAACTTTGAAGAAGATAGGCGTGTTAATGTCATCAAAGACTGAACGGGGAAGTTGTAATTTTTGGTGAATTTGTTGTGAAGAAGAATATTTGTACTGAAGATGTCTTCTGAAGATTACCTTACTCCAGAAGGAGATGAGTCTATGTTCATCCTTAGGAATCTTCATTCTGTCTTATTCACATCAGCCTACTCGTGGCTTTCTGTTAGTTGTTTCATTATTGTTGATGGAACCTTTTCTTTTCCCACACCGCTCCCCCTTCCCCGCACACACAGACAGACAGACACAAAACCACTAAACAAATACATAAATGCTTCTGAGTTATCTTGAAAGTTTGGCAAAACCTTCATGTATGCTCACCTTTATTAGTGTAATGCTCCTAATTCAACTTTTCATTTTCTTATTATACGTTCTGTAAAGAACTGCTGTTTCCTCTGATGAGTCTCTATCATGTCATGCAACATGAACTGCTGTCTTTCGTTATGTTGTTTGGGTATCATGTGCAGACAACTTTTCCATTCTGTAATTGTTGTCCATATTGGAATATGCAGGGATGGGGTTTTGACTTGCCCAAAGAGAGCACTCCACACGCTGCAACTGTTAAGTATACGGACTTTTTACTGGCCACAGCCTCTGGAAAGGTTGAAGGAGTAAAAGCTCCGGGTAAACTGGCTACTCCTTTTGAGAAAACAAAATTGGCAGCTTATACTCTTGGTGCTATGACTCCTTGTATGAGGCTTTATGCCTTTCTGGGCAAGGAGTTGCAGGCATTTCTGGATCCCAATGAAGGCATTCATCTTTATAAAAAATGGATTGACAATTATTCATCTGATGTTTTTCAGGTTTGTATTACTAATGAAAAACCCAGTGGGGCCTCTTTGGTGTTACCAATTGACTTTCTTAGTCATGAAAAAAAAAAAATTGGACATAGTGTTTGCATCTCAGCCAGTCTATTTTGTTGATGTAGGCTGCAGCTTTGCAAACAGAGGACCTTCTGGACAAGTTAAGTGTGTCTTTAACTGGGGAAGAGCTTGATGTCATTGAAAAGCTCTATCATCAAGCTATGAAACTGGAAATAGAGTTCTTCCTAGCTCAGCCGCTTGCTCAGAAAACTGTTGTTCCTCTATCTAAAGAGCATAATCCGGCAGAACACCGTCTCATGTTATTTTCAGATTTTGATTTGACATGCACTGTCGTGGACTCATCTGCCATCTTGGCAGAAATAGCTATTATAACCGCCCCAAAATCAGACCAAAATAAATCAGAAAACCAACTTTCTCGGATGTCTTCAGTCGAGTTAAGAAGTACATGGGGAGAACTTTCCAAACAGTACACTGAAGAGTATGAACAGTGTGTAGAGAGCATCTTGCTTTCAGATAAAGGTGAGTGCATTATAGTAATTCTCTCTTAAAAGAATAATGATGCTTTTTTGTCTTTACTTATGATTTGGCATGCAATTGGATTTGGTATGTAAATGAACTAAGGCTTGAGAAACATATGTGAATTTGCAGTGGAAAAATTCGATTATGAAGGGCTGCGCAGAGCACTTGAGCACCTCTCAGATTTTGAGAAAAAAGCAAATCTGAGAGTGATAGATTCTGGGGTACTTAAGGGTCTGAATGTGGATGATATAAAACGAGCTGGTGAACGCCTTATTCTCCAAGATGGTTGTACCAGCTTCTTCCAGAATGTGGTTAAGAGTGAGAAATTGAACACAAATGTCCATGTCCTGTCCTATTGCTGGTGTGGTGATCTCATCAGGTCTGCTTTTTCCTCAGGTTAGTTCTTTGTGGAACTATGGGAGTTTCAATGCCTTATTTATGGATTCAATCAGTTTCGATTATTTATGCCTTATTTTTAATTTTCTTATGAACTAATGATTCTGTTTTCGCATGTGCCAATGAGCTTATTACATCCTCAACTACAAAATTGAAACAATTCTCATTAATTGCTATAGATTAAGGGAAACTTGTACAATGAAAGAGAGTTGACATTGCTCATTCATTTCACAAGTTTTAGCATCTGACCAGTTAACCAAGTGTATGTATTTCAGGTGACATCTGATTTTACTTTTACCCTCTTAACCTGCCTTTTCTTGCTATTGTTGTCTTCTTAGGGAAAGCTGAATTTGTCCACTTTCTTTTGGGGAAGTTTCTGTATTGTTCTCTCTTGTTAGTTATTTCCTGAACTTAGGATTCTTCAAAGGACTGGGTATAGCCTTTATTTTGTTCCAGGTGTGCAGCAACTTTTTGGTGTGTGCTAATTTTCTCTTATGTCAAGCAGGTGGCTTAGACCCTGTGAATATACATGCAAATGAGTTCATCTATGAAAACTCTTTATCCACGGGCGACATTGTTAAGAAAGTTGAGTCTCCCCTCGACAAGGTTGAAGCTTTTACTAATATTCTGCAGAACTGCTGCAAGGATCAAAAGATTCTCACAGTATACATTGGAGATTCAGTGGGTGACATGCTTTGCTTGCTTGAGGCAGATGTTGGTATCGTGATAGGTTCAAGCTCAAGTCTTAGGAGAGTGGGAAGTCATTTTGGTGTTTCTTTTGTTCCTCTATTCCCAGGTTTAATCGAGAAACAGAAACAGTTTGCTGAGGAAAGTTCATCTGGGTGGAAGGGCCAGTCGGGAGTTCTATATACAGTATCTAACTGGGCAGAGATTCATGCTTTCATTCTTGGATCATAGAGAACAATTTGAGAGATGTTCATATAATAGGATACATATACAAGCTTGGTGGCTGTTTTTGTTTCAGGCCACCAATCTCCTCTGTTGTTTTTGGTACAGGGTCTTCTAATCAGCAATGAGCTGTGTTTCGTTCCCTTTGTTTTTACTATGGGGATCATTCTGAACTGTAAATGCAATTCTTTTGTCTGGCGCTCTTCTACTTGTCGAGCCTTTTCTTGTCTACTACTGCTTGAACCCTGCCCTATTCGATTGTGTATAATATCGGGTTTTTACATTTGAATGACATTTTGGACTATAGTTGGTATGTGGATGGATTCTCAAATTTTGCAGCTTTCATAAACACTAATGTGATGTGCTCTCGTCTTGATGCAACATTTATTTAGTAGCATATCTACTTAGTTTTTTCTTTCTAATTGTAAAAAGGATATAATAGTTGAGATATTTTTATAGTTGTTCAGGTGCAACGCACTCGATTTTTGGTATTAAATTATAATATCAGCAAGAAATGGGTATTTTATTTCCTTGGTGAGTCCATTTGGGTTGTACCCTTTGACAATATGACAAGGAGACGAAGCAATTCCATTTTTCTAACCTAAAACAACAAAAGGGTATCCATTTACAAAATGGTATCCCATGAGGCAGCAAATCAATCTCAACAAGATTCTCATGAGATAAGAAGACAAATCCCCCAATTTTTTTGGTCAAGTTAGGCCCTTTGATGGAAAGTTGAGTTAGACTTGTTATTAATCTCCTCCAATTATTTTTGTTGTTTAATGGATAAAGATTCAAACTTTTTCTTGCCTCCGTACAAAAATGTTCATTATCAACATAGTGACTTTTGCATTGTTGATCTTCTTAGTGGGTTGGATGGACATTAGTCACTCACTTTTAACCATGTTGCAAAACTTCTTTTGAGAAAAATAATACTATTTTATTAATTCAATATTATCGTTTTATGAAAATATCTGTCGGTAATTCATTGGGTGTAAGTACAATATTAAAAGAAATTGATATGAAACTAAATTCTTATCACCATCAATAGTACGATTAGAACTTTCATTATTTTTCTTTTTTTTTTTTTTTTTGTGTTAAAGAATGGCTCAAACTTAAAAAAGCACTTAAATAGGTGAGGAACTGTTATGAGCTCCTAATACTTTATTTTCTAATATTATAAGTTCATTCTCTAGAAATTTCAAACGAATATTTTTCAACTTCTTAAATTTTCAATCATCTTATAAGATGTTTTTGAAAAACACCCTCTTACACAAAACCATAAAAATTATCAATTATGAAAAAGATGTTCCTATCTTACTTTACACTATAAAAACTCTTGAAGCCGCCACAATGCTTTCTACCCATTTTTTTTTCTTTTTTTTCCATGTATAGTTTGGCCAACATATTTAAATGGGTAAATTACATCTACCTCCCCTGAGGTTTGCATAATTACAAATACCCATCATTATTTAAAAAATTACAAATACCCCTAATGTTTGATAAAATTATGTAATCCTTGGATGGAGGTATAGAAATATCAACTTTGCCCTTACAATATTTTTTTATTTTAAAAAAAATTAAAATCTTATAAAATATTGAATGGGATGAAAAAAATTTAAAAATTATAAAAAAATTATCGCCTTAGTTGATAAAAAAATAAATAAAATTATAAATTTTAATTCATAAGGGTATTTTGGTCAGTTTACTATAAAAAATGCATAGATTGGGTAATTGTTAGACGGTCCTTAAAATTAGGGGGATATTTGTAATTTCTCAAACAACGAGGGATATTTGTAATTATGCCAAACCTCAGGGAGGTAGATGTAATTTACCCTATTTAAATATGCACATCTTTCTTGCCCCCTCCAAAATGGAGGTTTGACCCACAATTCTTGATGGGCTCTCCTCAGATTCCCACTTGAATATGAAGCAAAGTTCCTTTATTTAGTTTCCATCCACTTCAACAAAGTAAAAACTATTTAATTTTTTTTTTTTTGGTTGGCCCTCTACTATGTTAAATACATTATTATTATTTTTTCCTATTCAACCCTTTGTACCTATCGCCCTTTGTTTATTTCCCTATGAACTAAGCAAATACTATTTTTCATTATAAGTACTAATAACTACTCTTTCAAAGTCCAAACCTCTTATACACATACACGTATCTTCTTCTCTTCTTCTTCCTTCTCCTCCTCCTCCAACTTCAGTGGTCAAGAATCATGTCGGGGCCAACGAAAAACGACCCGTCTAGACGATTTCGTGATTGTCGCTTACGTGTGGAGATATATACACAAGAGTGTATGCATATTTGCTACATGGGATGTATTCTGAAGCAATTGACACCAAGAGGTTGAATTTTTGAAGAAAAAGTGCAACTTCTAGGCAAGTCTAATGCTTGGCTTCCATTTACTTTCTTTTTTGTTTCCCCCCCCCCTTCTTGAATGGCTAAATGGAATTTGGACAATTTGGTGGAGGTATGAGAATTTGGGGTTTTTGGATAATTATGTTGTTGTCCAAATGTTTCAAGATTAACATTTCTCCCTTTGTCTTTTCAACAAAAACACTTTTCTTTTTTTTTTTTCCCTTTCAAATTTCTCATATTGTTTATGGGAGTTCTTGTGATTTTAAGCTTTGTAAGAGAGGCCATTTTCCTTGTAAAACCCTAATTAATGATGGTTCACTTCTCCTTTACATTTAGATTATTGAATCATTTGGTGTTTATTTGGTTTCTTGGTTACGTTGGATCAATAACTAATTAGTCGTAATAAGTTAAAAGATTCGGCTGTTTTTAACATATATAACCTAATTTTTGAAAATACGATGGCACAAAATGATTTATGTACAAATATATAGTAATTTATTAATGGGAAAATAAAGCATAATTAAAAATTAAAATTCAAAGTATAAAAAATCCAACATTGGCACATGCAAAGATAAAAGGTTTTATGCACTAGAAATGATTTCTACCTCAATTACAAACTTTTGGAAAGCTAAAAAAGTTTGATGGACTGGTCCCATTACACACACACACACACTCTTTTATAATGTTTGTGTGTGTATTTGGAGTAAGAGTTGGTTTAATAAATTGCAATATTAGCTGTTAAAGTTGCAATGATTTGTCAAAATAATTAGTTAATTTAAAAGGAAGAAGAATATTTAGCATATGATTAATATCTTTATTTTATTTATCATAACAATCCTAAATATTTGAACTACCAAATGTTAGTAATTATACCTAACATTTAAGTACGGCTCATCGGTATTATTACAAAGGGCGATTAAGTGGTTTTAAACTTACTCTGAAATAAATCGGAAAGTCTTATCATATGCTCAAATATTTTACACACATTTATTGTAAATATTTGTTGGTTTTTTTGGATTATGATCTGACTATTAGGCTAGCGGATCGTTGTCAACTTTTGTCGGCTATACTCGATTTTAGTAGTTCTACATCCACAGTATCAATGCTTGCGTTTAATATTCAAATATCTAATATGTTTGCAGTTGAATAGAAAAATTCAATATTATCTATACTTATATAGCCATCACCATCACATAATGATTTACATTCAAGAAATAACCTACAATGAAGAAAAGGCAATTTTTTTTAATTAAAACAAAAAATATATTTTAGATATATATAATTAATAGATTATCATCCTTAATTATATTCTTCAAAAACAATTACTTATTTACGTAAGTACGATCTCATATGATCATCGCGTTAATGGATAATTTATATTTAATTATATAATTAGTAAAATTATTGCATGTCATGATAATGAAATTTCACTGATTTTATGTCCCAAATCACCATATCTTAAAAATCTCTAAATTTTAATCTCAACCCCTTTTGTGTTATGATTATGACACAAACTAAAATAAAATTTTGAAATATTTTCCTTAAACTTTGCCTTTCATTTTAAGCTTATTAACTACTCATAATTGATAGTTTATTAATAAAGACGCAAACTAATTACCATAATTAATTAACATTCTTCAAGTTTAAGATATGGATTATGAATCATTATATCACCTTTCTGCGCCAACACATGCACAAATAGTAACAATAATAATTAGGATTAATGACACTTCGATCCCCTTTAAAAATATAAAAATACAAGTTCTCATGTTATGATTTGAACGAATAATACTGATATCATTAAAAGAAATTACACAAACTTCTGATTGTGCACCTCTTTCAGCACTCCACATAAATTATTGACAATATGGCTCGTTTTTCATACATCGATTTTTTATATCCAATTAAAATAACTCAAGAACAAAATTTTATTAAGTATATATCACCCTTCCCACTTTTTATATATATTTTTTCCCTTATAAGAATAAAAATATATACGATATCTTTGTTAATAAATTATACGGAATGTTGGATTAGGGCTAAAAATTGAATGTTTATATAATTTTTTTACAAACGTCATCATTTTCCATAAAAAGTCTAACGAAAGGGGTATAGTAGTACTAAGCAAAGAATTCTCGGAAGAGGAGCAAATATAATTTCAAAAGTTTTTCGGGAGAAAGTGCAATTTTGCACTTTAAGAGGGATTTGAGTGTAATTAATCCTAATCATCACGATCGATTAATAAATAAACAATTGTCCTTATTAGTGCAAATAATGTTGTATTATAGTTTAATTGTGGCAGTTAATTAATGGAAAGGGACAGGTTAATCAAATATATATATGTTATACATGAAAAGAAAGAATGTAATTAATAATTAGTAAAATCAATTATCAATTTTCTATTGGTTAATGAGTCATCAACGAGTCAGAAACAAGATTAATTATATAAATAATAAAATTTGTTGTATTTTTACCAAATCTTTTGCTTTTTCTTTTTTTCTTTTTTCATTAAACCACCCGGAGGTGGGAAACTTTTCGGGGTCCTCGTTCCTTCTTTATCTATACTATATAGAAAAAAAAAAAGACTATTTTTACTTGCAAACATCGGTTACTTACACTGCCACATCGATTTTTTATAAAGTCAAAAATATCCTTGAACTAATAATATAACTACTTATTCAAGTTTTTAAATTTTATTTTAACTGATAAATTAACTTTTTTTCTTTTCTTTCTTTTTTTTTAAATTGAATATATTGGTTTATATATTTTACTCTTATATAATATATTTTAAAATATACAAAAATTATTTATTATATGCACGCAGGGACAGCGTGCCACAATGGCTAGTTAATAAAAATAAAAAAAAGAGAGCCAAATTTACAACGAAAAGTACTAAACCCCTAATATCCCCTAGACAATCATGAATAGAGTATTACTCCCTTACCAAAAGCATAAAATAAAAGTGTTGCTCCTTTACAATAAACAATCAATAAAGCGTAAATAAGGAGTACTATTTCTAGACGTACTTTTTTTTTTTTTTTCCCCTTTTTTGGTTCATTTCCTTTATGTTGGGTTGGTAAAACAAATTAAATATTAATCTATTTTTAGGGGGAAAAAGTATTTCTAATCCATAATAATTCGTGATATATTTTATCATGATTTTTTTTTCATAATTCATGTAACTTTTTTAATAATTACCCTTTTTATTTATTTTTAATGGTCGACATGTATTATATTATAGAATTTATTCTACAAGATGGAGTTTGGATCAGAATTTTTCATTCTTCCACAAAATTTAAAATCAATGGCTAAAAATTGAATAATTTTCTTGTTGGATCGAGCGTTTGTTAATGTGTAAAAAGTAGCAATAGTACTACTAAAACTTTTAAAATAGGGTGAATTATAACTAATTCTCTTGAAATTTGGTATAATTACGAATACCCCATCGTTATTTGAAAAATTACAAATACCCCTGATGTTTGATGAAATTATGCAATCCTTTGATGAAAATATGAAATTGTCAACTTTGCCCTCACTGTATTTTTTAATTTTAAAAAAAATTAAAAATTTATAACAAGATGGATGAATTTTTTTACAAAAATTATAATCAGTTATCCAAGTAGTTCATAAAAAAATAATTTTTTAAGAAAATAAATAAAATTTTGATTTTTTAATCCACAAAGGTATTTTGATCAATTCACCATAAAAAATAGATGAAAACTTAAAGGATTGAACTAATTGTTAGACATTCGTCAAATTCAAAAGGAATACTGGGAATTTTTAAACAATGAAAAAATATTTATAATTATGTCAAATTTAAAAAAAATAATTATAATTTACCTTTAAATTATATAACAGCCCCAAGCACCACATTTCAATCATGGTCCCACCATGATAGCTATTGCTGCCACAACAAAAAATTTTCATCATTTTTCTATTTTTTGTTGAAAGAAGGGATAAAACGAAAAATTTATGGGTTTTAGGCCGAACCACATTTTCAATGAGGTTTTATACTGAGTGTCGAGACCTCACAATCAAAAAATTATGGGCTCAAATATCAAGAATATGGACATCTGTCTATTTTTATAATATTTTTTTCTTA
This sequence comes from Sesamum angolense, assembly GCA_034509725.1. Taxonomy (NCBI): domain Eukaryota; kingdom Viridiplantae; phylum Streptophyta; class Magnoliopsida; order Lamiales; family Pedaliaceae; genus Sesamum; species Sesamum angolense. The sequence continues at coordinate 10,163,105 of JACGWL010000016.1, forward strand.
TTCAATCTTGAGTTTGAAGTTATTAATATACTATGAGAATCTACAACAATGGGTAAGAGGGGTGTTTGGTTAAGTTTATAAACTCTTGAAAATCGTTTGACAAGATTTTGTTTAAAGAGCTTATAACATGTTTTGGATCTTATAATTTTGCCCGACATTTTTCAAAGTATTTTATAAGTTCTTTAATCTTAATATTCAATAAATAAATATTAGTGATTCACTTTTACTCTTCATATAACTGACACTCCCTCCCTCTTGCATAAAGCAAAAACATCTATTTTATATAATTTTAAACTCTAATAGTTTGATGTCTTTTTTATTATAATATGAAGAGTTTATTATATCAAATACTCTAATATCTTATAAGTTCTGACATCTTATTTATACAAATATTTTAAAACTTTTAAAATATCGATGTAGGAGCTTATTAAATATTTCAAATGAATTTATCCAAACACCATGATAGTTCACTAAGATAAGAACACAAGAAAAGAAAATCTCTAAATTATTTTTATGACTTGGGGGGAAAATTGATATTAAACTTTTTCCCAAAATCCATGAAAGTACACAATGAAAACTACTGCAAATTAGGGCTAAAGTATCAATTGGATATTGGGATGTATCCCAATTTAAGGATCCATTAATTGATAAAAGAGAATTGAAGTGGAAATTTAATTGGGCTGTCTTAATGGGTCATTTAATTGGCATATTTGGATCCAAATCCAAGTTAAGTTGGTCGCGGGGAAATTGCATTTTTCGTTTCATAATTTAGATCGAAATATATTTTTAACTCTTTTTATTTAAAAGATTATTGAAAAGAAAAAATTTCATACTTAGTCCTCCTACCAATTTTTAGTAAAAATTAACAAAAAAAATCACGTGCAGACCACGTGATCGTTGTCTCTTTATGATGGAGGAACGGCCACGTGAATTGCATGCGATTTCTCCATCAATTTCCTACATAAGTTGGTAGGAGAGGCGTAAGTGAGAATTTTATAAAGTTTTTTTAGGACTATATTTGAGAACATCGTAAGCCGATAAATTGATCTTATCTTTTACATATCATTGTATGGATATTGAATTAATAATGACAATAAAATCGATATTTGAATAAAAGAGCCAACTTTGAATATTTTAGATTAACTCACGTCGAATTTGAGAAAAATATATATGTAAAAAAAGGGTCCAAATATTTTAATTGAAATCTAACTTAAATAGCTTTATGATAAATACCTATATCTTGCTACAAGTTTTATACAAATTTGTTATGGCATAAAATAAATTTTTTTGCCCTTTTGACAACATATCAAAATGATTCTTCCAATATTATAATGCTAATTTCATAATTTAATGCTTTGTTATTTGGAATAAAATAAAATAAAAAAGTGAGAAATGGGCCAACATGAATTTCACTTTTTTTATTTTCTCCCCAAAGAAACAAAAAGAGAGAAAAAAAAAAAAAAAAAAGGAATCCAATTAAGTATGAATCTCATAAATATTGTCCACAAAACCATATATTTCAAATCAAATCCTTTCATAAACCAAAAAAAAAGAAAAAAAGAGGCAAATACTAACAAAAGGTGGCACTCTTTTTTAATTTAAATAATGTTTGGAAAGGCCAATTAAATTAAAAAAAAAAAAAAGCCATAATTAAGCATGAAAAGAGATTAGTCATCATTAGTGCCATTCTTGAAATTAAAAGCTTCATGATCTTGATTATATATATATATATATATGTAATAATGAAACATATATGAGGGGTGATTTCTTACAAAAGTCATATAAACTCATAATAATACTTAAATTACTATACAATAAATAGCACATAATACTACTCTCTCCATTCCAATTTAAATATTTTTAGCAATAGCATCGAGTTTTAATTGATATTCCCAGTTAATTAATTTTTTTAAATCCTTGTAAATTGGAAAAAAATTCAAGGACTCCCCTATAACATTGAAAAAGTTCAAACAAATCCCTGAGAAAAATAAAGTATCAATTACACTCCCTGTGATATGAAAGGATATTCAAATTAATCCCTGAGACCAGGCTGACCAGGGGACTCTATGAGTCATTATTCATAATACAAAGGTGATTTTTTATACTTAAAATTTTATATAGGAGGCTTTTTGATATTTTTTCAAATTACAGGGGGTCAAAATGAATTTAACTACAATCGTAGTTATGTTTATAAGCAATAGTCGAAATTTTATGTTGATAAGAAAATTATTACTTTGAAAAACAAAGCACTTGGACATTTCATAAGGGGGTCGGGATATGCATTGATATCTCCTGATATTTTATATAATTATACGCAAATTTGTAATTTGAGAAATTACATTTAATACTTTTGACATTTGTTTTTGTCTAACAAATAGATCCCTTCAGTTGTCAAAATTCGTCGAATTTGCTTATATTAATAAAAAAAATAAATGAAAATTCATATTCAATCCCGACTTACTTCTTATTAATGATTATTAATATTACTATTGTTAATGATATATATGTTTGGAAATATTGAGGCAAAAAATCCTTGTAGGAAACAAAGTGAGCAGGCTGTTCCTAAGTGCAAATTGGAAGTTCAATTTTGGGAAGGGGAAGCTGCACTGCACCTTCATCACCTACCCTTTCCACATGCTATCCAACCTTTTTCTTTTTAAATTATTATTACTTTTCTTTATTCATCATCATCATCATCATCATCATCAACTCATCATACCACACACACACACACACACATATCATATCAATCAATATAATTTTATTTTTCTTCAAAATTTTCATAAATAAATACGTGTATGATTCAATGAGCCAGATGGGCTCCATGTGCTTTTCCAAGTAATACCACTACTTTTTCCATTATTGGGAGGGTGGGGTGGGGGGGGGGTTGGGGGGTGTTCTTGTATTATGGGCACACACAAATAACATTGATAATTGTGTGTGTGTGTGTGTGTGTGAAAATGAGAAAGAAAAGATTGTTATATATATGTTGTATGATTATAACTAATATACCTTAAGCTAACATGCATAGATTCTTGGAACACCCTTCTTTCTTCATCATGTCCAACATTATTCTCATTTTTATTGCAACTTACAAGAATCAATTTTGATTGGGAATATACAACTTGGGAATTTGGGTTTTTAATTTTGTTGTCAAATTATTAAGATTTAATATGTTAATTCTAATTAATATTTAAGGGTACGTTAAAGTTGTATTAGTATGCGAATTTCGTCATTAATGTCACTTTAGTACCTGAATATCCATCCACAGCTGACTTAATCAGTATCCAAAGTTTCGCAATGTTTTCATCCATTTTTTTGTAATTCGTTTGTGTAATAACTATTTTACCCCCAACGTCTAATATAAAAATTGTTGAATATAGCGCAAATTGGTTTATATCAAACATTATCCTATTTTAATCACTTGACTTTTATTTCTCACATTTGATTATTAATGTTTTTTTTACCATTTTTAACTCGTAATTAATTGTTAGTTAGTAATTTATGCTTAAAACAAAATTCAAGATGCATTACAACCTCAAAAAAATAGGTTTAGTTTACATTTTATTTGGCGTGATGGGATTTAAATGATATAAATAATTTTAAGATTGTGATCCAACCATAATAAGTTATAATAGCTAGCTTTAGCTACTAATATCAGGTCGATTCAAAATAAAATAAATAAATAAATTAAAAATAATTAAGTGGGATATTCCAACAAATAACTCAAACTTAAGGTGGGCTTTAAGTAGGTATAATCATCATATTGTGATAAAGTACCAAATTAGCCTTGTTCAATTTCAATCAATTAGTGAGGGACAAAAGCAATGGACAAAGAGTTGATAAGGTTGTTATAGTTCAATGGGACATTTGTATATGATGTAAATAGGAAAACATAGTATTAGATATAATATTATTTTCATTTATTTTAATTATGTGTTAATCAAAATGTTATTTATGGTTCTTTTTAATTTTCTCCCATTTTTATTATTGAAACCTCTATTTTTAACCACCACATTAACGAAAAAGGGTTAAATGCAATTTACCTCCCTGTGTTAATGAAAAAAGTGCAAAAAAGTTCATGTGAAAAAATAAAATGCAATTTATCCCTTGTGGATTTAAAAAATGATGCAATTTACTCCCTTATAAAATTTTACGGAGGGAGGTAAATTGCACCATTTTTTAAATCACAAGGGGGTAAAGTTGCACTTTATTTTTTCAACAAGGGCTTTTTTTGCCACATCTTCTTCAATTTTAACACAGGGAGTAATTGTATTTTAACCCTGAACAAAAATGTAAATTAATTAGTGTAATGGCAAGATAGTTTTTATTTTTCCGATCTTAGTTGCTGAATTGTGAACTGGCGATAGAGAGAGTTAAACTTAAATCATTAAGTATATTTTTGTGTTATATTTCCATAAATATGATCAAGTGCATAATGGATTATCTGAGTGCCCCATTTCCATGCAGTTAAGTCGTACATCACTGAGGTTTTTTTTCCCTACTCTATGAGATTATATAGTTTATTAAATAATTTTGGGTGATTTTGTTAAAGGTTTAATTGGTGAACTTCTTTAGAGCGAGGTTTAATGTATATAGGGTCCAATGAATTAATGATCCATTCCTACGGTTAATTTAATAAAGTATTTTGTGAGGATGTGTTGCGTCATGCGAGTTGAGAGTGCCGAAGTATGAGTAGAGATCTATATAACTTTGTCTTTTAAATATGAATCGAGTTAGCGTCGACTTAATAAATAATGTCAAGAATATGTTTGTTTTTGATCCAGACTTTTACTTGCTGTTGAGTTTGTGGGTTTGCTTTCTAAACCTTATAAGGGTGAAGAATTAACCCTCCCCACATGTATAAATGGTGTTACTATTATTATAGGATTATTTTTGTTCAGTATAAAGTTAGAGTTATTATTTATATACCTACATATGATTTTTAATTAATTTAAGTGCCAAGTTAGGGGATACTAAATGATGTAATTTGGCGAACACTATTTTTTTAGCATAATATTTAATCTATGACAGAGATTAGAGGAGGATATATTAAGTGAAATTTTTTTGAACTTACTGAAGGAATATTATTAGTTTCGGTAGGCAGTTAGTTGAGAATGCCGAGGAAGCATTTCTAAGGTTATCTTATAGATTAAAATGTAATTTTATTCAAACCACAGATAGATGTCACGTGTAATACATTTTTTTGTACTATCAATTACTTTCAGAAATGGTGGTTAGTGAGGATTATCTCCTATATTGTTTTAACATTCGTGCGTTATATTAATAAGAAGTGGTGCCATTAACCATTTGTCCCATTTATCGGTTAGCTGGGCCACATGTTGGCTTTTGTTCATAATACACGAATCGTGTGCTGTGAGCGTGTATGTATGTTTTGTTGCGCTTTTATTGGTTATGGTTGGTCGTGGTTGAGGTGCCTCGTTCATTAAATATTGTGGTATTCAGGAGGTATAGATGTCTTATATTACCAATAAATTGTGTTTTGATTAATTAAGGTTGTCTCCTCCTCCAGCGAGCAAACTAAAATCTATTGTGACTTAACATTTTAGGTTGTGGTAGCACTTGTGAGAGAGAATTTAAAGAATCATTGATTCTACATGAATAAAATTCTTCATTGAAATATATATTAAAGTGACAATTTAATATCCTTTGACTATTGTATCGTTTTACTTATGTTTTGTTGTCGTTTGTTGGTTGATAATATATTTGTTTTTGTTAGGTTGATTTATCACTCTTAATCTATTTATTTTTTTTTCGAAAAAATATAATTGAGTCTTTATTGAGCTATTGTTTCATTAATTAATTATATAATTTTTTTTTGATTATATAATAGAAGTTATATGGTATTATTTTTTTTATATCTTTTGGATCATATGATGGTAAGTTACTTTTGAAGTAAATAAGCGAGCGCAAATATCTTTTCAAGATGGGAATCATAGGGAAAGTATCAAAAACCTGACAGATTGAAAAAGTAACAATAAATGCATTAACTATCTATTAACAGACTTATTGTATGTGCCAATATACGTTGTTTAATTGTATATAAGTTCAATTGTATTCTAGAATTGGTGAATATAATTGAATAAATAAATATTCTAATGTATATCTATGAGGTATTGGTATTAGAATGTAAATAATTGAAATATAGGAACAATTGAAATATAAATAGAATTAGAGTAATAGGTGTAACATTAAATGTACAGCTTCCCACTCAATATAGCAAATAACAACTTAACACCCAGCATTGTGGGTTATTCTTCAAGCAGATTTCTCTTCAGACAATCTGGTACACATAATAAAGGTGGAACATATTAAAAGAAATAAAAAAAGCCTTATACTGTTTTAAGGTTAAGCAGAGAAATATGTATAATCATGGAAAAATCTGAACGCCAGTTTATATGAGTTTATGAAAAAATACTATTATATAATATAGTAATATTTTTAATTTATCTTAATTGACGATAAATATTGGGACCTTTGATATGTGCGGTTTTTTGATTTGATTATATCGTGCTTTGGGATATAATGTGGTATTTAATATTACAAAACTAAAGTATAAATGTTAAATAGAGAAACAATGTGTTGCTAATGTTGTGCGTACTGCTAGTGTAATTTCTTATATAGTTTAATTTTAATTCATATTTTAATTACAATGATTCCATGTAATATTATGGTAAAATTTTAATATTTTTTATTTTCTCGGTATAAAGGGGTGCGAGCTGTGATTCTTTCCACTTTGGTTGTCGATTAGTTGATGAATTCTTATTTTGGTGCCTCTCATTCGGGTGGGACATAATTTGATGATAAATATATCAGGATATGTTATGTAATCCCCATTATAGATCAATCAGTTGGTCTTTTAGATCCTAATTTTAGAAAGCCTGAATATACCACGTGCTGCAGCATAGGTACAGTTTTTTATGGGTCCTTATTACTTTTAATCGTGTCCGTAGTTGATGTGTCGAGGTGTTCTATTATACGTTCTTTGGTGATAATCTTATGATGGTAGTTTTTAGAAAATATAGTATGCGTTTTTTTGATTCCTATCTAGGGCACATGAACATAGCAAAATGGTGAGCCCTTTTTCACGTTAAAAGTATCTTAATTTCTTGTTATATATTTAGGTGTCGTAGGTTACAACAAATTGCTTTTTATTGTTTTTTTGTTGAAAAAATTACTGAGTATTGAATCAAATAAGTCGATATATTCCCGTATTCAATTGAGCTAATAATGTGGTAATATAGAGTCCTAAATTGATGGGACGATATATATATTGTTTATCTCATTCGATACATATAATGGATTAGTGAATTAACTAAAGATAGCGTTATGAACAGCGAGCCGACTATAAAGTAGTTACCGAAGATTTACTATGTCGGGATATTTTATATAGGTGTATGTTAGTGTGAGTAGATATCCATGTGTTTTTTATAATCGAGTGGCTGTGTATATGATGTGAAGATGGACGATGAGATAAGCTGTTGAGCTGGTGTCTTTAGATTTAAATTTCATCTCATAGAATATATATATTACAATAGAATACTGGAAGAAGAATACCCATTGTATTACCTTTTGTTTGGGTTGGACTCTATGACATATTGAAGTAATAGCCATTATCTTTCTGAAGTACAAATGTAAAATATTGTTTATTAATAATGTTTCTCGTATGCAAGTACTTAAATATACTTACCTTCCATTTTTTTAGAATGCTAACGAACCACAGATGCGTTTTCCCGCGCTGTAAGGTTATCATTTATCATATTGTTTGGTGCTTTAGTTATAATGCCTATATGCTGTTGAGTAAGTATCGCCGTATGATGGGCAAGGCCGTGGTTCGGAGCGAAGCTCACTGGAAATGACTAATTAAGTGAGTATTTAGTCCTTTCACTTATAGCATTATTAATAACTATTATCTGAGATTTCGAGCGATCTAATTAATTTGATTTTTAGAATGCGATTGCCTTTATAAACATCACATACGTAAGGATTCAGCAGGGGGGTATTTGGTTTCACTATGTGTGGTGTATCTACTGGGTGGGTCCCGATCTGGCAAAAAAAGTAGTCAATTATATGATTAAACTAACGGGTTTATTGTCCTTGCGATGGTGTGGTATCTGAATTTTTTTCATTCTATATAACATCCTCTTCCTGTGCCGAGGTTTTTCTAAGACACCCGTGCGTTTGTCTAGAGATAACGAGAGATTTTTGGTTTGGTTGATTTGCAAGATTAGATTGCGATCTTAATGTGTAGTAATATGATAGAAGTATGAGAGTAATGAATGTGTTAGATTATTTGGAAGCAAGAGATTGATGAACTCAATTTTATATGCAATAATTATCATTTCTGTCCGTTTTTTTCTTGGGGAGTTACCATTTCTTTGACTTGTATTCGCGGATGATTGTGGTTTGTTGTTTGAGGTTTTTTCTTTTTTTTTTTTTTGCCGTACTGTTTCGGAGTATCTGAGATGAGGCTTTAGTTTTATGCAGCATTGGTTGGCAGTGGATATTTATGCCATCTTTGGTTGTGATTCGCTAATGGGATTACTGACGGAAGATATGGGGAATCGACGAAGGATGCGCTGCTTTTACTATTTGGTTGATGGCTCGGTATACGGGGTTGTTAGTTCGTCTGACGACTCATGTGAGGGCTTTTATGGTATATAGCTTGACTATGTTGTCAGCGCGTAATCTATTTTTGAGAGAGACCTCAGAAGCTGCGCAATTGTATCCAGACTCAGAATTACCAAGAGTATATTGGGAGACGATCTGTCTCATCTCATATTCTTCTGCTGCGATGAATGTTTACGGGGCTTCTGGTATGATTCCTGTAGTACTGCCTCTTATGATACGAATGTCTGGCAATTTGTGACTTGTGTTTGAAGTTTTTCAGTTTGGCATATCTTAGAGTCGAAATTCTATTATCTTGGTTGGTTATGTGGGAGCCTTTCCTGTGGGGCCTAGTGCAGGAGCTCCAGGCCTTGAAGGTAGGCGTATTCAATGCGGTTCGCAGCAAACAATTTCCCAGGATACTGTTCATGGTTCCGGAGAATTCTTTGGACCTGCGCTGAGTCTATGGAATTTTGTTTGGGGGGTGAGTGGCTTCATCTCTGGATTTTCCAGAGGGGCATGCTTCTTTTGAAGGAGCTGGCGTTCGCGCCAAATGTCGTTTTATGTGAAGAATTTGTTTCGGAGGATAGCTTTTTAATTTCTTTATGTGGCTTACTTGTGCGGTGGATACAACCTTACAGGAAAGCTTCCGGATTCGTCAGCTGAGGTAGAGCTGGTCTTTTCTCTTTGATGACTGTGTATTGGATGATATCTTGATATTCGGATTATGTGGTTGTGCTAGTATAGTGGTCCAATTTTCCGGGCCAGTATGTTGGTTGGTTGAGAGTTGCTGTAACTGTTACTTCTTGAGTATCCTGGACTTGCTGTTGGGTCATACTGAGGTTGGTGTCCATTCATGAGAAATGTGCAGAGCTGTTAGAGAAGTAGTTAATAACTGTGTACTTGTAATCGAAACAAATCTGTTTCTCGAGGAGAGAATTTCCTAGTCTGAGTATTGAAACTTATAATTCATCTTTTTAGTGTATTAGCAATTTGGATGTCCTTCATGTACACCACGAGAGTATTGTCCATGTTGACATTAGGATACCTTGGCACTTGTAGGTGTCTAGAAATCAAGTAATTCTTTGTGAGATGTATGGTCTGAACCTTTGATGTACATGTGCTGTAGAATCGGCTAGAGTGTGGCTGAGATTTCCTAAGGTTAGCTTGGAGTGAGTGCTGGAACTTTGAGTGTTCGGTGAGTAGGCTGTTTTGAAAGTTTCGAGTGTTTGCTCTTGATTACGCTTTTTTTGGCAGTTTGATCTTTGGTAGAAGAATCTCCTCCGGTTGCGAGTTGGTGTCGTGATTATGGTTTTGGCAGTTCTTGAATTTCCTTTTTGTTTACGAGTTTTAGTAATTTCTCTATGTATTCGTGTTGTGACTAAATTCCTCACGTACCTGCTCGACTGAAATCTCATAGACTTTTTCTATAGCGTATCTCTATGACCGGTCGCGAGAGCGCGCGCATATGTCTTCGTGCGAATTCGTGTTGTCATTTTGAGTTATTTGTCTTTGGTTTCGTGGTTATGTTTGAAATTTCAAAGCCAAGGGGGTGCGCGTGCTCTCAGGTGCGGATGCCCGAGGTTGTGGTTTTCTAGTGTGGGAAGCTCTTTCGCATAAGCTCTCGAGAGTAGGTCCGCTTAGAAGATTGGTCTGATTCTAAACTGCAGAGAGATCTATGTGCTGTAGAAGTACTTTTCTATAGAATGTTATTTTTTACTTTCATGTGTTTCAACACACATAGACTATTGCCGGTGTTGGATGCGAGAAGGTTGTTGTTGTCTGTTCTCATGAAATCGACTGTTGTTATTCATCATTGCCTCGAACCAATTCTGTCCAATTTAATGCGCGCCGGAGATCCTCTATGAGGCTTCTGTCCTTAACACCGCGAAGGACGATTCCCAGATCAGTAAGTTGGTTCCAAGATCGTCTCTTGCGTCTTTTCTTACTTGCTTGTATTTTTGAGTTCTTATTAGTTATATATCCTTTGCGCCTGTGGAAATTCCTCAGTTAAGCCACTCTGATCTTTCTTGTGAGTTTAATAACTGGTGTGTTGGGGTCGCGTTTTTTAACTCTAGAATGGAGGCGTTGCTATCTCGTATCTGGAGAGAAATCTCCATGGGAGCGCCTGTATGCCACAGATATATTGCTTGGTGGGTGTGGGTAAATCCTTCGTGTCGAGGTCTAGGTAGGAAATTTATGAGCAGCAACCATATCTCCCTTCTTTTTTGTAGGGATATTGCAATTACCCTTGAATTGTCTGTTTGAGGAGTTTTTGTTCTACCAGTGAGCGAGAGAACAGTACTTGGGAACTTGTCTTATCGAGAACTCGAGGGTCCTTCCAACATAGCGTGTATATACATGGTTTAATCTGAGACCATATAAACCGATACATCTTCTGATAGACAGTGCCGGTTCTATTGTGGGCGATGTACTGTCCACCGCTTGTTGTTTCGCTTATGTGTCGGCATCATCGAAGCACTAAACCTAGAAAAGTTCAGACCCGATAAAGCAATAGGTTGTTGGTTATTTTTGTTGTGAGGAGATTTATCTCGTTATTATTCTTTTAGCTTGTAGGGGGGATCTAGTATTAAGTTTTTCTTACGATAGGGAAGACAGATTGGTTTATACAGGAGTCACATGGGGTGAGTCGCTTTGTTGTCTAATTATCTTCTCTTCAGCTTTGTGAGAACCTGTTTCTAGAAGAGATGAGCTAATTGCTTTTATCAGATTTGTATGTTGTTTTTTGATATTGTGTCCTGTGTTTGAGCTTTTATCGTTGCTATTTTCCATATAGGCGAAACGTTCACTGTGAATCTCCTACATATTTCTGTCTTGCATCATGAGAGCGAATTGGGTGACGGGTCGATGATGGCATTGGCGATGTCGGTATTGTTCATATCGAGAGCTTATAAACTCAAAAATATTCATCCTATTCTGCTAGTTTGAGCTTGATAGAATGCTGTGGAGAGTCGTAGAGCGAACTTTGAGACGGGAAACGGAGGAGCGTCTTTCAGAAGGTCATTCACGTTTTAGAGGCCAAGACTGAAGGCAGTATAACATAGGTTGTTGTATATAGATCTTGTTGTGAGTGTATCTGATCCTATCCTTGAGGATACGCGGAGCGTTTTTTGTGATGTCTGGTTTATGTATGTGAGTTAATGTGCCTAACGTGTTGACGTAGGCTCTTGGCTGAGCGAGGTTCGGATTGAGCGAATTGTAGACTATGGGGAGAAATCTATGGTGGGATGTTAGTGGTGTTTATGGATATAGGTTGCATTATTCGCTATTTTTTAGGTTTGTTATATGAGAGCGAGAGTATGTAGCTGTTATTTGCACCATGATTGCCATCCACCGGTCATCCCAATGGGGGCTCTGTGAAGTCGATAACATCTTCTCGACTCTGATTTTTTGGAAGAATTGCTGATTTTGGCTTGGCAAGAACAATGTTGCACAAGAATGAGACTGTCTCAATGGTGGCTGGATCATATGGATACATTAGCACCAAGGTAAAAATTTCGTGAATATCAGAAAAATATCGATGCATACTAGTAAATGTTGTTTGAGTTTTCCCCTTTTAAATTAATACTAATCATCTTTTTTCTCCTACAGAATATGGATACACATTGAAGGTTGATGAGAAAGTGACATATATAGTTTCGGGAGTCGTACTTCTTGAGCTGATAACAGGGAAAATGCCACTAGACCCTTCTTTTGGTGAGTCCGTCGACATAGTCGAATGGGTTCGGAGAACGATAAACAGCAAAACAGCCATTGAAACAGTATTGGATCCAGACATTGCAGGACAGTGCAAACATGTGCAAGAAGAGATGATTCTTGTCCTCAAGATTGCACTCATCTGCACCGCTAAGCTCCCCAAGGACAGGCCATCGATGAGGGACGTCGTAACAATGCTCGGAGAGGCGAAGCCCAGGAGAAAGAGCATTTGTCAGAACTGGGGATATGCTGCTAACAAAGAGAAGCTGATATTTGCACATTCACCAGTCATAGGCCTTCTGTAGCCACCTCTGAAATAAGTGTAAAGTTTTATGATGTCTCTTTGGGACAATCATGTCGATACCCTCTTGAGGTTCTTGCAAGACTCTTCTCGAGTTTAGACTATTATACAGCATTTCAACAGTCATGTTTTACATTACAGATTCCCCTCCTGATCATTAGATGATCATCAGGGGAGATTTTGTACTGCAAATATGACTGATGGGGTGTTAGTGTAATTTTCTAAAATCAAGGGGCTTTTTTGTAATATGCCAGAACCATAGGGGGTGTTTGTGTAATTGTCCCTTTTTTCCTTTTTTTTTTTTTTGTTCTTTTTCCCCTACATAGCAAACAAGCATAGTGATAATGTTATGTCGCTATTGGAAACAAGGGCTGTGGAGACAGAATTAGTACTATTTCAGGAGTTAGTAATCTTATTGAAGGCTCCGGAAGAGCTACTATCTTGTTACCTGAAGGAACAATATTATACATAAATGATGCCTTATATTCTAGTAAATTACAAAGAAACTTATTGAGTTTTAAAAATATTCGACAAAATGGTTTTCATATTGAAACCATGAATAAAGACGGTATCGAACTGATCAACTAACTTCGGGTACTATGTGTTTCAACGGAGCTTATTAATGTGCCATATAAACCAGGAGTATATGCTCGCATTCTTTCCAAAACTTGCTTCTGACCAGTTTTATATGTTGTAAGTTACAAAGTTAGGCTTGTAGCCCAAGGCTTTACTCAAAAGCCAGGAATTGATTATACTGAAACATATTCTCCAGTAGTGGATGCAACCATACTTAGATTTCTAATCAGCTTATCAATAATTGAACAACTGAAAATGCAATTCATGGATGTGGTAACTGCATATCTGTATGGGTCATTGGATACATATATCTACATGAGAATCCCAGAAGGATTAAAAATGCCTGAAGCATTAAAATCAAAGCCGCGTCATATATACTCTATCAAATTAAAAAGGTCCTTGTACGAACTTAAACAATCAGGACGTATGTGGTACAATCGTCTTAGTGAGCACTTAATAAAAAAAAGGATTTTGCCATAATCAATAAGTTCATGTTTATTTATAAAGAGGACAGAGTCGGGATTTGTAATCATAGCTGTGTATGTTGATGATTTGAATATCAGTGGATCTCCTGAAGATATTCGACAAGCAGCTGATTACTTAAAAAGTGAGTTTGAGATGAAAGATTTAGGCACTACAAAGTATTGTCTCAACCTGCAGTTCGAACATACTAAAAGTGGAATTTTTATTCATCAATCGAACTATGGAAAAAGTACTTAAGCGTTTTCATATGAACAACGCTCATCCCTTAAGTACACCTATGGTAGCTTGATGTTAACAAGGATCCGTTCCATCGTCCAGCACATAATAATGAGATTTTGGGTCCAGAAATACCATATCTCAGTGCAATTGGTGCATTGATGTATCTTGCTAATTATACCCGACCAGATATAACATTTTCAGTTAATTTACTAGTAAGATATAGTTCAACACCAACAAAAAGACATTGTAATGGTGTCAAATACATTTTATGTTATTTACGTGGAACAAGTGACATGGGACTATATTTTGAACGACATGAGAATACCAAAGCAACCAATTTAGTTGGTTATTCAGATGCGGGGTATTTGTCTGATCCACATAAAGCTATATCTCAATTTGGATATGTATTCATGTATGGTGGAACTGCTATTTCATGGCGTTCAACCAAACAGACTTTGGTAGCCACCTCATCAAATCATGCAGAGTTAATTGCACTGTACGAGGCTGGGCGTGAATGTGTATGGCTTAGATCACTCATACATTATGTTTGTGAATCGTGTGGACTAGAACCAATTGAGAAAAATCCTACAGTAATATATGAAGATAATGCAGTGTGCATTGCCCAGATCAAGGATGGTTATATTAAAGGCGAGAGAACCAAGCACATATCACCAAAAATTTTCTCCATACATGAGCTTCAAGTGGAAGGCAAAGTCGGAGTTAAGTAGATTCCATCAAGTCAGAACTTAGCAGATTTATTTACGAAGGCATTACCAACAAAGATGTTCAACCAACTCGTACATAATATTGGCATGTGCCGTTTGAAAGATATTTGCTTGAATTGAGGGGGAGATTATACAACTGTACTTTTTTTTTTCCTTAGCCTTGGTTTTTATCCCATTGGGTTTTTCTAGGCAATGTTTTTAACGAGGCAGGATGTATATAATAAGAGGTATGCATTCAAGGGGGAATATTATGAAATATATATATATATATATATATATATATATATATGAATGCATACACCTCTTGTCATTCCATCATAATGCCTAATACTCTTTTGTATGCCCCATGATGTATTGTAGTTATAATAGTTATTAGTGTAGTTTGTAACAACAATTTTGGTGGTCTTTAAATACCACCATGTAATTTATTTGTACATAAGCTTTTGGAAGAATAAGAAAGTGATTTGGTGAGAATACATATATTATTTCTCTTTATATTCTATTAGAGTGATAGGTTAATAAACTTAGAATTTCTCTAAGTTTATAACATATATTTATATATTTACTTAAATAAATATACAATTAAGAAAATCAAAAGGAATGATGAACTAATAAAAAAATATAGAATTAATATATTTATAATATATATTTATCTATATATGATAATTATGTAAATATGTATAAATTTATTTTTAACTTGATTTGACAAACAAGTAAAACTAAAATAAAATGAGCCACAGGTAATTAAGGATCACAAAATAAAAAAAATTCGATATACAAGTTAAACTAGAATTAGACAAATGATGATTTTTAGCGTTTTAATTTTTTTTATTTTTTTTTCACAAAGCAATTTTGTAACGGTAAAATAAACATTTCAGACTTAAAAAGTAAAGGTCAGTGGGGGTTTTCGAAAATTTTAATACTTTAAGAAGCTAATTGACGTGGGATGAATACTTCATAGGTGGAATATGTATTTAACCCAAATATATATAAATAGAAATGAAGTGAGAAGCTTTTGTGATTAGGGAGAATTAAAATACTTTTTACCGCCAATTACGATTTATCAACATTGGGGCGGTACGACGTCGTCTATCAATTTCCCCCAATTTTCACTCTTTTCCTAAAACCCACTCGAAAATACAACTGATATATGGTTATGTTTGTATGTGTAAGCACTTAATTTTGATTCGAAATTGGTTCAGGAAATGGTTGAAGAAAAGGACGTAGAGAAGAAAGAGGAAGAAATTGAGGCCGTGGGGACTGATTCTTCCGACGATTCTCTTGGGGACGATAATGAGGAGGAGGAGGAGGAGGAGGAGGAGGAAGAAGAAGTAGAAGAGTCGCATTCTGAGGTGTGTTTCATACTCGTTTTGATCAGGGTTCCGTTTCTTTCTTTGTAATTTTTAGCTTATTCTTTTGGTTGGAAGAATGTTGGCTGTGTTGGAAGTTCTGGAATGAAGGTTTTACAGTCGCCACTCTTTTGATCAAATTCCGTTTCTTTTGTTTTACAAGTTTTCTTTTATTAGTGGGTTTGTCATTTTGTTATATTCTTTGTGTTTGTTTAAAGTTTTCTGATTTTTTTGGCGAGTTTTTCCCCTGTTTGCTTTTAAAAAAACCTCAGAAGTTTTTGAATGAGATCATGTGTTTGCAAGAGAAGAAAGAAGAAAGAAAAAAGAAAAAAGAAAAAAGAAAAAGAATCACATTCAAGAACCTTTGCTGTGTAAAGTAAATCATGTGAGATGGTGTTTTCCCCCTCTGCTGCAGAACTCCTCTGTTCTGTTTTCAATTAATGTGCGTAGTCACCTGTGTGTGTGTGTTTCAATTATTTCTGTTAAGTTGTGATTGGATGGTCTTTATGTTTTCATCTTCGAGATAGTGTAGACTGCAGAGTAAGAGTATAGTTAGCAGCAATTGTCTTGCTTTGTTTCCGGTCATTAACTCTTTTGGGTAAATCCATTATTTGCTCCATTCTTTTGTGGTTTTTTTGATTAGTTAAATAACCTTGAACTGCTATGATATGATAACCTGATAGAAGAGAGTAAGTTCAGGGGACAAAAAATTGATGGATTGTATCTGGTGAAAGTACTTTTGGGCCTGTAAGAAGTGGACTTTTGCTACTCATAACTTTTACTGGATGATTACCAATTCCTTAAAATGAAAGGAAGGGGCAAGGAGGGGTTTGTAGGGTGTTAACAATTTATTGATGAAGAAGGGAAATCAACACATTGGAGATAAGAACAGATTATAGACATACGTAAAACATCAAGAGGACTGTAATCCACAAGTTGAATCACATTATTACAATGAATGAGGAATCAGACATCGTAGTTCTGATCAACAGAATTATGTTTGGCTCATGCTTATGCCGTATTTTCACTTTGATGATAATGGCTCAATCCGAATATCCATGCGGCTTCTCCCTTTCTAATTAAACTCCAAATCCTTCATCTATGTAGGATTATTCCCTTCCTAATAAGTAACTCTGTTTGCTCATGGCTGGGCTCAATCTACCTCCCAGTTCACCTCTTTCATTTTCTACATTTATCTGAGTGTAAATGTCAGAAGATCCTTATTAGTCACTGCCCTAGGCATAGCTATGTTAAGTTTTGTTTAACCAACCACATTGAGTGTTTTTCATGGTGCGAATACTTTGTAGAGACTTCTCCTCCACTCTTTCTTTACTACTGGAGAAGAATGGGGGTGACTCCCATCCATTTCAATCTTGATCAGATTCATTTCTTTGACTATAACCTGGCTCCGGCTATTTTTGTCTATGTTCTCAGCTCGTATTTTCATGGGTTTTTGTTCTTTCTTCTTGCCTTTTTCCCCCTGCTCCATTTCAACTTGTAAGTTTGCCTTTTTCCATTTTTCTCAGGAACCCTTGACCGAGGAGGAGATAGAAGAGCTCATTGCTGAGCTTTTAGAAGTTGAGAGCAAAGTAAAATTATTTTACTTATCTTTGCTTTAAAGTAAAGCAAACTTGTTCCTGTTCCACTAATTTATTTCTTTAGGCTGCGGAAGCTCAAGAGGCATTGGAAGAGGAATCCCTAGTCAAAGTAGAGGCTGATGTTAGGAAAGAATTGGCTCAATCTCTGTCTGGTGATGAGGTAATCTGTCCTTTCTCCTCTTCATTTATTTCGTATGTTTTTGTATTATTACCTTGGTTTTTGAATCTTTTTGGTGGTTGGGTAGTTGGATAAGGCTGTTACAGAAGAGATGACAACATTGAAGGAGGAGTGGGAGGTGGAGCTTGACAAGCTTGAGACCGAGAGTGCTCATTTACTGGTATAGATTTTAGATTTGTTTTTATTTCATGTGAAACTATACCTGTTGCAAATTTTAGTTTTATTGTTACTTACATTAGTTGTATCATTAACTTTGTTGAATCCAGTTCAAGGTATTGGCTTCTTTGGTTTGTTAGTTTAAAAATATTTTGAAAAGGTAAAGAAGGAATAAATAACACTAGGATATCTACTGATGTGTAATTCATACCCAAACATGTCTGAGGGCATCATTTTGACTGACTTAGCCTTTTATTTTTCATGTGCTGATTTTCATAATTTCTACTAATCTTCATTTAATTCACCTACTAATGTGATCAATATGAAAGTCAAATTTGTGATACCCTTTGTTCTGTTTATTCATTGTTCTCTGATCAGGAGCAACTTGATGGTGCTGGTATTGAGCTCTCCAGTCTCTATAAGTGGATCGAAAGGCAAGCTCCTAATGTTTGCTGCACTGAAGCATGGAAAAAGAGGACTCACTGGGTTGGAAATCAAATGCCTGTTGATGCTACTGAATCAGTTGCACAAGCTGAAGAGTATCTCCAGATTCACAGGCCTGTCAGAAGGTTCATCCTCATTCTTCTTTATGAGTTAGTACACTTATAGATTAGGTTTGAGTTCTTAATTTGGGATCTTAATTGTAGGGCAGGCGGCATGGCAAAGTCTTGGAGGAGGGTGCCAGTGGTTACCTGGGAAAAAAAGTTGTGACAAGTGAAAGCAGTGTAGCTGTAAATGATAGTGTGAATGTAGATTGGGATTCTTTCAGCAAAATGTGCTCTGATAGGTCATCTTTGGAAGATCTCTCTTTCGGCAGCAAGCACTGGGCTTCTGTCTACCTGGCCAGCACACCACAACAGGCTGCTGAACTGGGCCTAAAATTTCCAGGAGTAGATGAGGTGACATATTTTTGCAGTTGATATATATCTTTGGTGACATTTGACCTTTGCCTAAAGGCTACCTGGTCGCGGTTCAAATAATTAATGTGCTGAGTTTCCTCAATACATCCCTGATTAGATGATAGATCTGCTCTCTTTCTCTAGTTACTCTATAAAAATTCCAGATGTATCTTTTCACATATCGTTCCTGCTACTACAAGTAACTCCCACTTGAAACCTCCTGTATCATAGTATTGTTGTAGCCCCAAGACTAGGGATGGTCTTCTAGATGTGAACATTCTCAGTATTTTATTACTTGAGTTGACCATATACTGTGTGATTTTGCCTCCATAAAGCAGGTGACTTAGATATCATTTTGTGATATATATTAAGTGATCCTAATTGGTTGAAGCGGAGTTGGAGGTTTATGAATAAGTAGTTTAATTCAGGGAAACCGAATCACAAAAATGCGAGAGTATTCTGGAACCAGAGAAGCTGGGGCTAGGAGCAGTCACTGAAATGATCTTAAGCTGGTGGAAATTATTTTGGGTCATTAAATTCCTAAAATCATTATTCTTTCTATGATTCTATAACTTCTGAAGAGCGTTTGTATCATGCTTGATCAAAATGCTGTAGTAACTTTACAAAGAGTAAATTGAGTCTTTTATCTATTTATTTTAGTTTATTGCATTTTCAGAATGTTTTATGTCTCATCTCTACTGCATGGTTAGGTGGAGGAGATTGATGATGTTGATGGTACTTCTAGTGATCCGTTTATTGCAGATGCTATAGCAAATGAAGGAGATCTGAATCTTACTGAAGAACAAAAGAAACTTTAGAAAGGTTAGTCAGCTGTATTTTGTGCGACATTGTATTCACTTGCTTCCGAAATCCTTTGATTGATAGCAATACCAGACAAAGACCGTGCCTTTCTTATCCATCTCATTTAGGAAGTTTCAATGTGGCGAACTGTGAATCATCCAGGGCTTTTATTTTTCAAGGTTGAGAAGTTTCATAAATTTTCTTTCTAAATGCACTTGCATAATTGAATAAATGTGGTACAATAATATGGTTCAGTCTGGAATCTAATGGTCGAAATTGTATCTCATTGAAGCCCAAGGTCGATAGATGAGGAAAGATGTACTTAACAAAAAGAAGTCATCCACAAATCAATTTTCACATTGTCACTACTATGCAAGGTGAAAATAAGGTGGCTGTACAGCCTGTACTTGTTTTAAGCCATAATTTTTCTAGCATGTGAAAATGATATTGCCTCATTCATGGGTCCCGGACATAGATGGATGGGAGAATCCAGAAAAGCTACCCCTAGAATTACAGATTTACCTTGAGTATTGCATAAATATATTTCTAGGTTTCAGTATTCTGATGGTTTATAAGATATATGTTATGTGATTAAATCAATGTAAGGGGACGGGAATATATAATGTTGATGCTCAAGTAAGGATATGATTATGCTTTGACAATTCTTTTTCTTTTTAAATTTACACAAGAAATCTCGTTATAAACTCATGTTCTTTGAGGAATTTGATGACATGTATCTTCTTATTTCCTTTCAAGTCTAAGCTCAAAGTTGCATGTGCTGTGAATGTTAAGGAGTCATATATGAGCTCCACAAGGGCAGCAGTCTGGGATTTTAGTTCATCCAAAACATGTATATCTCAGCAGTTCTAAACGGCGACTTCTTGTCAATTCTGAACATGTGTCGAGCATTATAATTAAACTTTATTTGCAATACGATAAATAATGGATATGAAAAAATTAATATTGATTAAGAACAGGTGTGTTTGTTGCATGTTAAGTTAAGATAGAACACTTTCTAGAAGCAAGCTGATAAATATTCTGGAACTGTATCAAGTTACTGAGCTAGAGAACCTTTCCGTTTCTACAGACGACATCCTTTCTGTGCATTTTACGTGTCTTCCTTATTTTCCTTTTTATTTCATTAGATTATCTTAGACGATTGATTTAAAGAAAATTTTATGAAGCGGTTTAGTTGACTTTTGGTATGGGAACCTCTTAAAAACTTTCTTTTCTTTGTCTGAAAAATTTGAACTTGATTTGGATTTTCAATGATAATGGTAAGTGAAATAACAAGCCGACCAATTTATTTATCGAGGTAACTATAGAGGCTTTTTTAATTAAGGAACCACCTATTAATATAATAAATTCCATTACCAGTCAATCCTTGGGCTATAGATTCTGTGGGACTTTCACTGCCATTGTAGTGTAAGCAGGTATTATATGGATCTTTCTTTTATTTATGGTGCTAATGGATTTTTTAAGGAATGTTTGGTATGTTTCGCCCCCTTTAAAATATAACATTCATGAGGTTTGCTTCTCTTGTGTGTAATAGCTGGTAGGTTTGCTGTTTTCTCAATTTATATCTATTTTTTGACAGGTTAAAGAGGAAGATGATGCAAATGCTGATCGCAAGCTTCATAATCGTTTGAAACGAAGGAGACTTAAGAAGCAGTGGAAAGAGGTTTGCTTCAAGCTCTCGACTGTTTAGGTTCCTTCTTTGGGTTAATCCATTTTGACAATATCTAATTCCAAGTTTTTTATATGACTTAGGTTAACGAAATGCTTCGGGTATGGTTTTCTTCATATTCATAAAGTAATGACATCCCATATTCGTGTTACTAGTGATTAAACCAAGCCAAATAAAAAATAGCCTAGTCGAATAAGCGGCGAATTACATGTTCAGAAGTAATAATCTTTGGCTACAAGCGAAACTTATTGATTTTGACTTTGTATCCCTGCTAGCTCAAACTTTATAGAACTCGAGCTGATGTTGTGGTGGATGAGGTAACAGATAATGGTTGGGTTTTCATCTGGTGGTGTCTTTTGGCCATGCTGGGCAAAAAATAGCTCAGTTTGAATATGTCAATGAGGATGCAAAAGCGTGAAAATATGCGTTATTTATCTTTAGGTCACTCTGGGAAAGAAAAATAACAGAGCTCTAAGAAACTGAGAAAACATAAATTGATCTAGAAAGATCTGTTGGCCACCTTTTCTTGTGTTGCATGGAGGAGATATATTCAGCATCTTCTTGCCTGCTGACTCTTTCTGTTGATATACACATTTCAACATCTTTATGTATACGTGATTGTGTATGATTGATTGCTTATCCACGGCAAAATTCTAATTCAAACTAAGTTTGATCAAAACTCAAATTAATCATATAACAAGAGTATTAGATAATCTGAAAATTGCACTTGCCGTGTGATTTGATGAATATGACCAAATCTAATTTCAACATAAGACATATAGAAGACAATTAGTTATACCAATTTATATATGAAACTGGGGCCTTTTTAAAAGTTTAGTAATTTTCTGCCTTTTGTTTGGTGTTCTAGTAGTGGGTAGCAGGTCTGGTGCCAGGGAGGCAGATTCATTGTCACTCATGATTTTCACTGTAGAATGTAGAAAGTAAGATAAAAGAGAATGTTGTATTTATGATTGATTATTCCACCTCTATATAGTGGTGGAATTAACGATAACTACAACTAAATAGATAACAATCAAGGATACCTATCCAAAACAAATAACATAAGATACACAAAAATAAGAGAAGATATCATGAAATAAATCCCGAATATTCTAACACTCCCCCTCAAGCTGGAGCAAATATATCGATCATGCCTAGCTTGTTACACAAAACATCAAACTGCCTTGCTCCGTGGTAAATATATCTGCTCTTTGTTCCGAAGAAGGAGTAAAGGGAGTACAGATTTTCTGACTCATGACAGCTTCACGGACGAAGTGACAATCGACCTCAATATGTTTTGCCCTCTCATGGAAAATAGGATTACTGGCAATATGAATAGCTGCTTGCTTGATTGTGATTGTCACAGTGCATAGGTACAGGTCATCGTACATGAAACCCGACTCTTTTTGTAGATTCTTTTGCCACAAAACTTCACTAGTGGTATGAGCCATAACTCAGCCTCAACACTTGACCTAGCAAATGTAGTTTGGCTTTTACTACGCCAAGTCACAAGGTTCCCATCAACATAGGTGCAATATCTAGAAGTAGACTTCCTATCATTTTTCGACCCAGCATAATCTGCATCAGAAATAAGCTTCTATTTTCACGTGTCCATGTCGCTTAAATAATAACCCTTTACCAGGAGATGCCTTTATATACTTCAGGATCCTTAGAGCAGCTTCCCAATGAACTGTTTGTGGCTTATCTATAACTGACTGACCAAGCCAACGACAAAGGAGATATCAGGCCTAGTCGCGGTTAAGTAGATTAGCTTGCCAACAAGTCTTCTATACTTTGTCTTGTCTTCCAAATAATTACCATCGTCATTCCAGAAATCAGGATTAGAATCCATAGGAGTGTCCACCAGTTTAGTGCCGAGTAAGCCTCCTTGAAGGAGATCACAAGCATATTTTCTTTGAGATAGAGAGTGCTATGAGCAATTTCAATTCCCAAGAAATACTTTGGCTTCCCCAAATCTTTAGTGACGAAGTGCTTCTGTAGGTATGTCTTGGCCTCTTCAATTCCAACAATATCACTACCAGTGATTAGAATATCATCAACATAGACTGCAAGAACTGCCATACCTAATCCCGTAGTTTGGACAAAGCCTGAATGATCTGCTTGGCACCGCGAAAAACCAAACTCACCAATTATACGACTGAATTTCTCAAACCATGCTCTAGGACTTTGTTTAAGCGTAGATAACTTTCTTTAATTTGCACACCACACGTTGCTTCTCCCCTGAGCAACATAACCAGGAGGTTGCTCCATGTTAACAGTTTCATTCAAGTCACCATATAAGAAGGTATTTTTGATATCCATCTGATACGTCGGCTAGCTGAGATTGACTGTCAAGGTAAATAATACACGAATAGAGTTAAGGCGCGCAACACGTGAAAATGTTTTGAAGTAATCTACCCTATATGTCTGAGTGAAACCTTTTGCAACTAGACGAGCTTTATACCGTTCAAGGGTCCCATCAGCCCGAAATTTGAGGGTAAAAACCCAGCGACAAGAAACAACATCGGCGTTAGGAGAAGGGTCCACTAGCTCCCATGTCTCCCTCGAAATGAGAGCAGACATCTCTTCGTCCATCGCCATCTTCCACGGCGGATGTCGAAGTGCCTCACAATAAGTATTAGGGATAGAAACACATGAGATAGGATGAGATAGCTCGATAATTGGGACTAAGATAATGATAGGAAAGAGAGTGAGCTAAGGGATGAGCAATGCAGGACCGTTTACCTTTGCGAAGAGCAATGGGGAGATCATTCGCTAGTGTAGCGGATGGGGTTCCAGGAGCTACAGCAAGAGGAAGACCAGATGGATCAGTGAGCATGGCAGTGGTTGAACGAGCACGACGAGAATATACCTGTAATGGTTGTGTAGGTTTTTGTGTATGCGGGGGAATAGACAAAGCGGGGACAGGTAATGGAAGTGAGGGAGTTGGAATGGCAGGGGAAGAGTTTGTTGAGTAATAAGCAGTGGATTCAAAATAGGTAACATCTGCAGAGGTAAAGGACCGACGAGATTGAGGATCATAACATCGATATCCCTTTTGTGCCCGGGAATACCCCAGAAATATACATTAAACAGGTCGAGGAGAAAGTTTATCAAGGATAACTACAACTAAATAAATAAATGATACCAATCTAAAATAGATAACATAAGATATACACAAATAAGAGAAGATCATAAAATAAATCGTGAATATTCTAACATTCACTATGTAAATAATCACATTATTGGCATATGCTGCCCCTAGAGCTATGGATGTGGAGCACACATTCTTGTTAGAAGTACTTTGTTGTCATCATATATTTGTTAGAGTCTAGTAGCAAGTTCAAAGATATTGTTGCTACATGAATGGCTCTTGATGAGCCACAGCACGGCCAATTAGAGTGGCGAGTGCATTGCTCAAGATAGAGTTGAATTGACGGACTGATCCATTCTTGCCCCCTTCCTGCTATCTATCTGACTGGATATCTTTGTATGGTATCTTTACTTACATGATTCTTGTTCCAAGATGTATCTGAAATTCTGAATTGAATTAAGTCGTTAACCTGAATTCCTTCACACCTTAGGGCTCTTCTATTGCTACGTACCAATTCCTCTGATAGTAATAACAAAAATCTGCATTCAGTGTTTATAACTTGATTTCTGGATTGTTATAATTTGGTTTATCTTATCAGCGAATTGTTGTCGGTTCACTAGATTTTATTTTATGAATGAACATTATTTAGGAGACTTGGGTAAGGATCACCATCTTAATTTGGAAAAATTAGTATCAATATTTATGGACCCTGGATCTGACAGAAATTATTGCGTTGGCTCCTTGTAGTTAATGAAACAGGATATTATAAGTCACGCAATCCCGAACTAGATATTATGAATCAAGTAAAGAACTTGATTTAGGATTACTATTACAACTCTGAAAATTCAAGTACATAAATTTTCAATTCTGGAATCCAAAGAACTTGTTCTGTTGGCCTCTTAAAATTAGTCAGATAAGCATCCTAATCATGGAATCCGAAGCTGGACTGCTGGATATTATGAATAAGCTACAGAGATTACGAATTTATATTTGGATTGGTCGATCCTGACAGATTAGCAGGACTAATTATTAGAAGTTTTTTTCTTTTAGTCTTTTCTCCTCTGCCTCTTTCTCTTTCTCATTCATACTTACTCGTTCTTCTTGGATGTGGGCCCTCACATTTGTGTAATGGGACATTTAAATGACACAATCCAGAGGTAGCTGACTGGTGATTCTGAGGGTTTACATTTGGAATGGGGGATCCCAATAGATTAATAGGACAGATAGTTAATACTTTTCTGTAGCTCTATCCTGCTCATTCAAATCCACTCTCTCTTTTTCGGTAGTCTCTGGTGAATAATTGGGAGGGTAAATACAAATTAAGTATTTCTGCTGATTATGTAATACCTAGCTCCTATAAAATGAAATGGCAAAGCATATGATGTATATAAGATGGTTATGTGATTATTAGTGTTGTGTGCAATTGTGCATACAAGCACTTTAACTGCTGTGATATGAAGGTCTGTTGATTGTTGATGATTTTTGTTCCTATAAGTTAAGATTAAACCATAGCTATTAAAGGAAAAATTAACTTCCAGTGTGCTAGTTCTTGGACCAGGTTTAGTTTCCTTGAGAAGGAAGAAGGACCTCGTTGGTTTTCCTGTACCGTTGTATGAGTCAGTTACATGTGAATTAGAATGGTTAGAGTCAAAAAGAAAAAAAAGTAGGAAACAACATTCAAGGTGCAATTTTTTCAAACTCAAATTCTGCTTAGACTTCAGAAGTGCAATCTGAATGCTCTTTAATGTTTCTTCATTTAGATGCACTATTCTGTGAGAAATGATAATTTTTATTTCTTCTCATGCTGTTTTTAAATTTCGAATTATGTGTCTGACCTATCTGTTTGATCACATTGGATGCATGAATTATGAAATAGACTGGACTTTATGTCTTGGTTCTGTATGGTCCAAATTTATTGTATATGGTCATAATTCAAATTTGTTACATATTAGGAAAAGATAGTCACCCCTTTCTTGCAGCTAGCCCTTCTATAATTGTGGTTGGCATGGCCTTTCTTTTTTCCCCTATTTTGATCAGGATACTATGCAGGGAGAACTTTCATCGGTTGTTGGGCTAAGGGAGCGACAATTAGATGGTTCCATGGCTCACGAGGATGGAACTGCTAAAAATGGTATCGACGATCAAGAAATAATTAATATCGTGCCGGAGTTGTCTGGTTTTGTTGATGGAGAGAAAGCGAAGAGTGACAATAATGCCTCTGCTTCCGTGGACTTAGTCGAGTCGAGGGGGGTCAAGCGTTCAAGTGACAATGAACGACCCTCTGACGATAACAAATGCACAATTACTATAGAAAGTGACAATGAAGTCGCAGTGGCTGTGAATAGATCGCCACATATGGACGAAGCCACCAAATCAGAAAGCCAAATATCCTCTAGTTCAGATTCTGATTCAGATGATTCAGATTCTGATGTTGGTGTCCATGCCAGGTAACTGGATTCACAACCTATGTTGTGGTTTCTGTACCTCACATTGAAATCTCCTTGTTCTCTGAAATCGAATTTCTTTGTGAACTTCAGTGTTATCTTTCTATTCAATTTGATTGTCGTTCCTTTTGTTCCAGTACTAAGAAAAGACGTAAAAAGAAAATCCGGAGGATCATTGATGATGCTGAGTTGGGGGAAGAGACTAAGAAGAAAATTGCAATTGAAAAGGTAAGACAAACTCTATATTGTATATCTAATACCTTTTATCAGGGTGCCATCTGTAAATTTAAATTTTACAGGAACGTCAAGAACGGCTTAAATCTTTGGAGGCACGATTTTCTACCCAGTCTGTTATGATGAGTTCTGCAGTCACTAATGGGAGTTCATTTGATGGAACTGGCGTAGAAGTGCTGGGCGATACTTCTTCAGGTTACATAGTAAATGTTGTGAGAGAGGAAGGTGAAGAGGCAGTGAGGATTCCTCCCAGCATCTCGATGAAATTAAAACTCCATCAGGTTTTCCTAATTTTACCTTATTCCTTTTTCCATGCTATTCATGTATATTCAAAATTTGAACCTGGAGTGAGTTTAGAGATCTCTACATTGGGTATCTTTCTGGGTACTAATGGGGATGCCATTCCTGATGAACTTCTCTTCTCCATACTTTCTCAACATTGAAGAAGTTTCTTTTCTGTGTACCTCATTACAAGTTAGAAGAAACTGCATATGCATTTGGTGTTGCTAGTTTTGTCTTTAGTCAGTAGCATAACATTCTTTACTTCTGATTTCTCTTAACTACTAAATACAATTTTGCATGTCTGTCTCGTCTACTGTTGCTATACCGTGAATAATGCACTCATACTTGGGTTGGTCCATGTTATGTAAAATGTAAGATAAGTAATCATGCATCTATATTCCACCTTCATTTTTACTTGCTGAACTAATTTCCTTTAGTATGTTCTTTGTCTTGTTTGTGTCTAAACTTCATTTATGGTTTACACACAGACTGGGGTTTAATAGTTCCAACTTGTTCTATACTTCAGATTGCAGGGATCAGATTTATGTGGGAAAATATTATTCAGTCAGAGCGTAAAGTGAGGTCCGGTGATAAAGGTCTTGGATGTATTTTGGCTCATACAATGGGTTTAGGTAAAACTTTTCAGGTATTATTTCTAACTAAATCAAAGTATTCTTTCACTTGAAATTTGTGTCTGTTCCTTTACATTGATGCAACAACCTTTATGTATAGCATTCTTTTCTTATTTTCTTCTAAAATCTTCCTGAGGATGAAATTACCAATACATGGTGGATAACTTTAGAAATAGACTATCCTAATGAAGACCAAAACTTCATCATGATGTCTTAGATGTTGATATTTTTGCTGAATCTGAAATATTTTGGTGTTGGTATGAAAAAGTCCCTCATGATATCTTCATTTCTTTTTTACGATGTTCAAGTGCATAGTATTTCCTCTCCAAGCTTTTTAAAAAATCTTTGTCAGACCTGGCTCGTGATTTAAACCTTCTCCTTTCTTTTCTGGTTTTCATATTCATATAGATTCACTTCATGCTGTACGTGTAAGAATGAAATCCTAAAGTATACAGCTTGAACCACGAAGTGTCAAGTGTTTCTACTTTCTGGGGTGGGGAGTTTGTTAGGTTCCTCATAACTGAAAACTGTCAATTTTCTTGAATGGAGAATCTAGCAGTCTTTGTTAAATGTCCAGACCATCTCAAATATTCTTTCTACAACTAATATTTTGTAGGCGTAACCTAGTTGCTCATGATCAATAATTTAGAGTTTCTTCAAATATAAGTGACCTCTATATCAACTCAATTCATTTATTCTTACTATTTTTTAGAATCTAAGCTTTATAAATCTGTCTCTTGAAAGAAAGAAAAGAAAAGAATCAAGCTTATACAAAATGTTTAACTTTAACCATATTTGAGGGGCTTCAAATATCCCATGCGGAGTTAGAATTTCCCTTCTCTGTCATGTTGGTATCTATGTCTGTTCATACTGGTTATCTATCTTATATCAAACTAACTTATGCAACGAATCAGAAGCACACCTACCCAAACAGCAAAAGCAGATGATGCCATAGACATTGTAAAAAGTGAACTATGTGGGGGTTTAATGATTGGACAGAGAAAGAATGATAGGAAGAGAAGAAGAAAAATATAACCTTCTTTCGGATAGTGTAACAACTTAACGTAATCAGTGACGGGGTATCCATGTGGGTTGACACAACCTTTGTAATTTCAATGTTTCTAATGCAATTCAATTCCAGATTCAAGAAACCACTACATGCTAAGGATTCCTGTTGGTTGTCTGAAATTTGAAATTCTATATCTCTGGTTTAGGCGATGGGGAGGGAATACAACAATAATGATAGTTTTCTTAAGATGTCAATTTTGTGCATACAGGTCATTGCTTTTCTGTACACTGCTATGAGAAGTGTGGACCTAGGGTTAAAAACTGCACTCATCGTGACACCAGTTAGTGTTCTACACAATTGGAGACATGAGTTTATGAAGTGGAGACCATCGGAGCTAAAGCCTCTTCGTATCTTCATGCTTGAAGATGTTCCAAGGTTTGTATTTTCTGCTATTTGTTTGTTTAGTGGAGACAATGCAGGCAAAACCGGTAGTAGTTGTACAATATTTCTTAGGAGTTTATTTCAGATCCTGAAAGAGGGTCTTGACTCTTGGATCTGGTTGGCCTTGGGCTATTCTTTTCATTGTTACTCTAAGATCTAGTTTGTTGTGTGTGCTAGAGTATATGTCCAGTTACATTTGAATTTTCTTCTCTCTACATGACTGCATGCTTTATTTTGTGCTTGTAGGTGGTACAATCCCTACACCATAAGAACTTGACATGAATCTCTTTCGCAAGTTTTCATAAATGTAATACTTTCTAGGTTTACTTCTTCAGGGAGAAAAGGGTTGAGTTGCTCATGAAGTGGAGAATCAAAGGTGGTGTCTTCTTGATTGGCTATACTGCCTTCCGTAACTTGTCTCTTGGAAAGTATGTTAAGGACCGATACATGGCTAAGGAGATTAGTCGTGCACTTCAGGTGATTTTTCATTATTTGAAACATTTAGGAAAATCAGTTTGTATCTTATGCTATTTTCAGCGACCTTTTAGTTTTCTGTTGCAATGGATCTGGATAAGACAATGTGGCTGAGGCATCAGACTTGCATGAAATACCAGGATCTAGTAGTCGACTTTCGATTCTATTGTCCTGTTACTCTCAATAAAAGGCATTGGGTCATCCTGTCATCATCTCTTCTTGATTGTCTCGCCTTCCTTCGGGGCCATGGGCATGCTTCTTGCTACATATAAAAGAGGATTTCAGATGCTTAGAAGTTTGAAGTAATTTGAGAGAAGTTAGATAGTAAAAAATTTGAACTTCATGTCCACCAGGCTAGCCTAATCTTTTGACTGTTGATCCTATTATTTTATGATCCTATTCTATCTCGCCCTGGCCAAAAGAACACCTGATTGTTTTAAATGCTCGTTCACGTACTGTGAACTGATCCTTCTACCTACAATAAGGGCCTTGTAGTTTAAACTGTCACGTTCAAGATCTATCCTGTGCTACTGGGAATTGTTACTTTGCAACTTGTACACTAGCCTTCTGGAGCATTATTTTTCTAAATATTCATCAACCTTTCTCAATTGTTTCAATTACAGAACATATTGATGGAAAGTTTTCTAATACTATCCGCGCCTTGTAACTTAATGAATGAACTGCCTTTTTGAAACTCTATTTTTGCTAGTTGGCCTATCTGAATCTCATTCTGTTTTCATGCATTAGAGCAGTTGATATAATAGGTACCATTAGCCACTATATTGTCACCTGTGGTAGATGAGACTTCAGCATATCTGTAAGCCAGTGTTTGGGTACTTTCTTTTCTGATTCCTTATGTAAGGAATTACAAAAGAAGTTAAAAGATGTGAATTAAGAAGGGTTGGACGACGAAATATGAACCGAAGACTGAACCTTGATATTCCCAAAACAATACATTTTTGTTACCACGAGACATCATGGTGAGATCTGTGGACTAACCATAATTTACATGTTTGAGCTATCCATTCTATTCGCAACCGTTTCTCTATATTGTATTAGAGGTATTGTGCTAATTTGTTAGTTCAACCATTGTCATCAAAATGGTTGGAGAAATCATTATCACCATGCTTGATCAGTCTATCTTTTCTTCTTGATGATGATAAACTAATGCTTCTGTAGTCGGTTATTTTTTTCTACTGCTGAAATTGGCTAAGGTCCTGTACAGAAGAAAACTTGTTCGTTTGTTTTTACTTTTGATGCATTTTCTTTCTCTTTTGACCCACTCAGTGTGGCTGTCTGAACATCCTAATTCCACACTTTTTAATTGTTGGCTGGAACTTATGCTTATAAATGCAATTGTTATTGCCAGGATGGACCTGATATCCTAGTATGTGATGAAGCCCACATTATCAAGAACACTAGGGCTGATACAACCCAGGCACTGAAACAAGTGAAGTGCCAGAGAAGGATTGCATTAACTGGATCGCCTCTTCAGAACAATCTGATGGAGTACTATTGTGTATGAATTTAAATGATAATTTTCGATCTGACATGGTATGTCGATCTACTATCTAACCATCTTAAATTTTATCTGGAACAGATGGTTGATTTTGTTAGAGAAGGATTTCTAGGCAGCAGCCATGAGTTTAGGAACCGGTAATAATCTTAAACATTATCCTTCTGTTGTTACTCCTTTTATCCCGTGCTGCCTAATAACCATTTTGCTGGTTGCAGTTTCCAAAATCCAATAGAAAATGGTCAACACACCAATTCTACTGCAGAAGATGTGAAGATAATGAACCAAAGGTCTCATATTCTGTATGAACAGTTAAAGGGATTTGTTCAGAGAATGGACATGAACGTGGTTAAAAAGGATTTGCCTCCCAAAACTGTATTTGTTATCTCTGTGAAGTTATCTCCATTACAGAGAAAACTGTATAAGAGATTTCTTGATGTTCATGGATTCACAAAGGACAAGGTTTCTGGTGAAAAGATAATTAAGAGATCATTTTTTGCAGGTTACCAGGCCTTAGCTCAGGTAGTTACTCGTTGGCTTATTTATTCTCCTCCTGTACTTTCAGTTTCTTTTATATGCATTAGGTTTCCTTTTAAAGTGCGACCACAATTAAATAGTGTTAAAAATTAAATAGGGTTTTAACAATGTATGCGCAAATTGAAACCTGATAAATTTGCTTGGAATTATTGTGCTGTTTCTCGGCAGACACACATGTATATGTCTGTACATATACGCCCCAGATTGCTGACTGAATTTGGTTTCTGTGAGGGATAGTTCAGCATGAAAGAATTAGAAGTACAACATACTGGATTCAGTTTTACAAAGCTTTGTGGATTTTGACCTAAGATTGCTACACTATCCTCCTTTGCGATCATTCTACCAAAAAGCTCATGCCTACAATTTAATCCCACATATATGAATCTTTCTTATCAGCTTAGGCAATGTAACGTCAGGTTGACCTTTTTCTTTAGCTTTACCGCCGATTTTGCTGCTGTAAGTTTTACATCTAGTTGCTCTTTTGATGTGCTTAAACCAGCTGTAACAATTATGATGCACTTTATATTAGATGGGGCCACTTTGGCAATTGAGTCAAGGTTGAAGAACTTGCGCCTAAGTGGTGAAATGGAATGCAATTCACTTTGGAATTGAAAAAGTGTTTCAAATTATTAGGGTAGAAACGAATCAGCAGGTGCTCTTTTCTGTCTCATATGTTCTCTATCGATAGAAAATCAAACAACTTAAGGCATTCTTTGGACCTGTACGTGTTTATAATGTCTTAATTTCTTAGCTCTATTAATATTGGAAGAGTTCTTTGTATGAGCAAACTAGAAATTAGGGTCAACCTGATGCCTTGAAAATTCAAAAGCTGCTTGCTTCCTTATTTTATTCAATTTTTCAACTTTTTGCCTTTTGCGAACTTTGACCCTCTTTTGTTATCCTTGCTCATTTGTGTCTTAATATATCATGTCATAACGTTGTAACTTGAGTTCAATTCCTTCTGTTGATGTATTGCTGCA
Organism: Sesamum angolense; assembly: GCA_034509725.1. Taxonomy (NCBI): domain Eukaryota; kingdom Viridiplantae; phylum Streptophyta; class Magnoliopsida; order Lamiales; family Pedaliaceae; genus Sesamum; species Sesamum angolense. The sequence continues at coordinate 10,196,065 of JACGWL010000016.1, forward strand.
TTACTGTTGAACGTACAGGAATTATTTTATTTTGGAGAGTTACAACTGCTATCATGCTTCATGATTTTCTGTAATGTATATAGTTAGTTGATCTTACTGTTTCCTAGCCATATAAGATCAACTTATTATATGCTATTCTCTGTAGATATGGAACCATCCTGGGATTTTGCAGCTGCGGAAAGAAAACAAGGACTCCGGTAAATTTGAAGACATTGAAGATGGCAGCTCAAGCGATGAGAATGTGGATTACAATGTGATCTCTGGAGGTACGTTTAGACGCTCCTAAGCCATTCTTTAAATGAAATGATTGAGCCAGGTTCTGTATGGTTAGTTAATTAGTTAATTTTCTCCGTAGCATATTGTAGAAAATCATACTAAAACATTTAGATTCTCTTTTATATTCTACTCAAAACTAGGTAGTCCCTGCATTATCTTCAGTACTCTCAAACAATGATGGAAGGTCTTCTGGACTGCTCTCTTGTACTTAGGGTTTGAATTTTGCCATACTCTGTTTTATTCAATTGTCCTCCACCTATATTGTTTGCAGAGAAGCTGGGGAATCCTCACAGGAAAAGTGATAACGGATTTCTGCGTGAGGTGCGTGAACTCCCTTGTCTATCTCTATTGCTTCGTGACTAAGCACTTGTCTTTTACTTAATGTAATAATGTTGCAGAGTCACCAAATTTATGCCTCTTGCCAAGTAATCTTCTATTTCTGCTTTTTATGTATTCCTAAAGCTGTTAATGCAGTCTAAATTCTGTTTTAAGCAGTTCATATTTCTTCAATGTCTTGTCGCATGATACCAAATTGTTTACTGCATTAATTTGCTAGCAGGATTGGTGGAGAGATCTTCTTATGGAAAATAATTACAAGGATGCCGATCAAGGTGGAAAAATGGTTTTGCTACTTGATATTCTCACAATGTGCTCAAGTATGGGCGACAAGGCACTGGTTTTCAGCCAGAGTATATTAACTCTGGACCTGATTGAATTTTATCTTTCAAAATTGCCTCGTCCAAGGAAGAACGGAAAATGCTGGAGAAAGGGGAAGGATTGGTACAGGTGTGTATAACTTATGCATTTTGGTAAACCAGCATGTCAATTTGTATTTTTCATCTTTGATTGTCTGACTTACCCAGCATTAGTGTTGAATTTGGAACGATCAATTAATCTTGTCATCTGTCTTTACAATGCTTAAATAGGTATGATTAAATGCAGATAGTGCATTTCATATACTGCATTGTCTTCTTTCTTTTATGGTACGTGAACTATGTTTTAGGGGAATTACAAACTTGCCAATCTGCATCATTGCATTTCTGCGGAAAAGGGAGTAACTTTTTCGGTCTAGAACAGCATACCGGGTTTCTGATCACAGTTTCTGCTCACACCCTATCCTTTTTATTCAAAATGCTTGTGAGTCTTGGAATGATGTCTTCTTTCTTTTCTTCTCTCCTCACAGTGTGGTTATTAGTTGTTCTCCATTGAAATTCACAGTTCTACTGTAGATTGCACAAAGAAGTTTTCTATTTGACTGTGGTATGATCTTTTTTTACGGATATTATGTCTTGGTATGATATACCAATATCCGTTTTTAGAAAGGTTTGCACTTTAATAAGTGGAGACTTTCTCTGCTTAGAAAGTAAGAATGTAATTTCACTTTGTCTAAATTATTTAACAAATATCAGCTTATGCTCATGGCAGTTGTTGGAGTTTGCCGTGGGAACTTCAATCCTCTTTTGGTCCAAGGGAAAGCATGAAAAAAAGTAAACAGCGAGTTTATTATGCTCATTACTATTTCCATGTATTTTAGAAAAAAGTTTAGAAGATGAAAACAGCGAGTTTCTTTGTGCTCCTTGTATGTGATTCTTTGTTTGATTCTGCAACTTTTATTTGTATTTCACTCAAGGTGCTGTCGGTAGCTCCCATCATCTCATGTTTGAAAATTGTATTGGTTTCCGCACACAACGTGAGTAAAATTGTTTCTTTCTGCATCCACAACAGGTTAGATGGAAGAACCGAGAGCTCTGAGAGGCAGAAACTGGTTGAGAGGTTCAATGATCCTTTCAATAGAAGGGTCAAATGCTGTTTGATTTCGACTAGAGCTGGATCTCTGGGGATTAATCTTCATGCAGCTAACCGAGTAATTATAGTTGATGGATCTTGGAATCCTACATATGATCTTCAGGCAATATATAGGGTCTGGAGGTGCGTTCGCCGTGTTCTTCTGTTAAACGAAACAAGGTTAAGTTTGAATTGTGTGAAAATTAGGTTACTTGTGGTATACAGGTATGGCCAAACAAAGCCCGTCTTCGCGTACCGATTGCTGGCACATGCTACAATGGAGGAAAAAATTTATAAGCGTCAGGTAATGGCAGATTGGAATGTTAATCTGTAAGTTGCTAGCTCAAACACAATCCGACTGAGAATAATTCTGCAGGTAACTAAGGAAGGCCTTGCAGCTAGGGTTGTTGATAGGCAGCAGGTGCACAGGACGATGTCGAAAGAAGAAATATTACATTTGTTTGATTTTTGGGACGATGACAATGCTGACATAATGCCTGAGTTGGGTCAAGAGAGTGACCCAAATATAACTTGTCGTGTTGGAAACTTATTGAAGCAGAAGCTGCCACTTCCTCATGGAAGTTCATCTTCGGACAAATTAATTGAGACTTTGATAAGCAGACACCATCCCAGGTAGATCTTTTGACTGACTTCTAAATTTGGCTACTTTAAGTATGAAAAGTTAACTTTTCATTGTGCAATAATCTTTCCGTTGGATACAATTTTCTTCTTACTTTGCTATCTAATAAATGCCAAAGAGAAGAAGATCACCTCTAAATTTGTTTGGTCAGTGTCTTGGTGAGAAAATGACGTAAGGAGAAAAAATAGAACCATCTAATAACAGTCTATGTACCTCTTACTATGATGCAACTTGAATTATGTTATACCTGACATATGGTCCTCGGTTCACCTGGATTCTACTGTCTGTTACCAATCACCAAATTACTTTTTCGCTTACATATTCATACTATGTGGCATGCATGTCTGTCTTACTTATGTTTTCTATTTTCCATTAATTTTTCCCCTATTTTCTCTCATTTATCCTTTGGTTATTTCTCAGTAAAGATTGTCACTCTCCTTTTCTTGCAAAGGTCGCTTTATGATTTTCATGAATCTTGCTTCCAGTCCTTATCCTGAATCTAGTGAAAAATGCAAGCAACCGCTTTGCGATATTTGCAAATGAGCACATTACCCCATATGAAAGAATAATAGCAATTTATTGCGCGGGGATAATTGCTACATTTTTAAAACACAGAGCGGTTTAATTTGCTCATTTGCAATATCAGAGGTAAATTTCATTAGACCCCCTGAATTTAAACGAATATCCTTCTGTTTGGCTGTTGGCTAAAATTGATTATTTGCCACCAAATGGCTCTTTTGTCAACTTTCTATACTGTTTAGGTTCCGTAAGGTTGGTCACCCTACATTGTTTCTTTTGCAAAATTACATGTTCTTGGAAAATATTGCAACTTAGCTGCATATTATTTCTTGCTATAAGAATTTTTTTATATATTTTTCTTGCATGTCACGCACAAATTCTATAGGTTTGTGGTATGATTAATTTCGTGGTTAATCAACCATGTGTTTCTAACAGGAAGTCTTTCTCTTTTATATTCTTTAGGTGGATTTCAAATTACCATGAACATGAGACCCTCTTGCAAGAAAATGAAGACGAGAAACTGTCGAAAGAAGAGCAGGACTTGGCTTGGGAAGTGTACCGGAAAACCCTCGAGTGGGAGGAGGTTCGACGAGTTTTTCCAGATGCGAACCTATTCGAGCAGCAGAAAATCTCCGTTGAAGAACATGCACCGAGCCAGCAGCAAAGACCCGTTGCTGAACCTGTGGTTGAGCAAAAGCCCGATCTTTCAACAGTGAAGGCTCCCAAACAGGACCATGCACTTGAACGAGCCAGGCAACGACATCGATATACTTACAGGCTGCGAGATTGCACAAATCTTTTGCACATAATGACCTTAAAGAGTCAAAGAGTAAAGATGGGTGGCGGTGCAATATGTGGGGAATGTGCTCAATTGGTACGTTGGGAGGACATCAAGCCAGATCCAAGGTTCTAGTAATCTGTTGCCTGTTGGTACTCCCGATGGCCGCTCATAGTCATCTGTTGGTATATTTTATACAATGTTTGGTTTAATACGAAGAAGTTTTGGATTTGGCTTGAAAATGATCGATCTCTCTCGGCTGCTTGAGGTTGTAAATTCTCTTACAGGGTGTTGGCCCTTTAGATTTGAGGGCTAGTCCAATTTTCATTACAGTTACAGGAGAAGCATTGCCTCCTTTCTCCAAAACTGGCTGAAGTATTTGTCCGAAGACAATTCAGCCCTTTGGAATTGTACGTTGTTGATAGGCAAACCACATAATCTACTCTATAGGGGATCCACATGTTTTTTAGCCTTTGAGGGCAACTATAATTACAAGGATTTGTGCTTTGTTCTCATTCCAGATGAGAGTATTCATTAATTGTATTTATTTTTCGGCCTAATGACGTCGATGGGAGCTTTATGACTTTGATTAAGTATAATAGTTATGGTGATTACAGTTAATTGAGTTTGCAACGATCATGATCCCTGATTTTGCATGCAAAATGCAAGAATCTAGAGGCAAACATTGCCGCAATTCCAAATCCTCTCTATGTTCCAAACACTTCCAAAGTATGAGTAATTCTTAGGAGGTTTGATCTTAAACAATTACAATCATTTATGTATAACTATGACAAATCTTGTAATCACATAGTTACCTATGTATGATTAATCCTGAAGAGCTCCCATCATACTAGTGGTGGTGATTGTCCTCAGATTTGAAGTCCTTGACATCCTAACAAGTTTCTGAGAGTCCTTAGGATATAACAAGACTAGCATCTTTCATCCCCCAACCAGTTGTCCTTCTCCTTTGGCCCCGTCGGCCCTTCCTCACCATAAAGTTCAGTAGGAAACAACTCTATGAGATTTTCCAACGAAAACCTGACGAAAAATGGGAGGTGTTTGAGTATCTTATCCAGTTCGGATCGAGAATCATAAACAATGGTCGGACCCCATTCTCTCATGTATTGCAACCACTGAGGTTCTTCAATTTCGTCTCCCAGGTTCTCAGCAGCAATGACTCGATATTTTGTGCTAGAGTCTACGGAGTAATTGCTTTTTGCACAATCGTTCCTTGCTCCAATGCCCAACTTTGTCGAGCCCTGAATGTAGCAACCCTCATGAGGGAAACTCGCATGGCCGCTTTTTGATGCATATACGATCGGCTTATTTCCATCAATGAACTCTAACTCTGATGCATCAAGCCATTCGCCTCCACTGTGCTCGGAGAAATACACACTCCAGAGCTCTCCGTCAAAGTTGCTCAGCCGGAGCGTATAATGCTCCCAGTCGCCAACATGCTGACCTATTCTACTGAAGGTATAATTGAAAGCTCCGGCTTTAATGGTGGACGGACCATTGAACGGGCAAAATATCCACATGGCGATATCAGTGAAAGTTCCTCCAGATGCCGGTTTCACATGAACGTAGAGCTCTGCGGTTTCCATGCTACCCGATTTTACATAATCACTTCCATTGCTATCTACAGGCAAATCGAGCCAGAACCGTCCGTCATTCCTCCCACCACCAGGTAAATTTGAGCCTTTGGAATCGATGGCTAATCCCTTATCTCTCCCATCTTTGTACAGAAGAGCTCCATTTTCGAAAAACCAAGAAACGGATGATGGCAAGAAAGCTTCATCAGGATGGAAATAAACAGTGGGCCCGTAATGCTTAATGAGTGCATGAACCTGGTCCAGATTTGGCATTGCAAGAAGGGAAGAATCGAGGTTTTTCAAACAAGCAATACTCATGTCATTCTCAGAATCCTCGTCTCGACTGCAAAAGAACGTACCGATGGGAACACCTTTGCAGAGCATCCCCCTTCTGCATGGTCTTGTATTCCAAACATAAATCCGGCCCTTTGAAAAGAGTGAATTTCTCTCAAATATCACCTCATCAACTTCACAACTCTCTGTGAGGTCCTCTCGGACACATCTTACTTCTTCAAGATCTGGCTGTTCAGGCTCTGTGGTCACCACAAACCCTGTTGGTTTATAGCCTTCCGGTGGATTTGGAAGCCATATATAACCATATTCGTTGCCATGAGAATTTGAACTCCATACCAAAGTGTAGTTCAGAGGCCTTGTAAGAGCTGGAGAGACCGATTTTGAACCCTGAGACTCGTCACTTAATATGCATTTGGCTACAAGGACATAGCCCCTTAGTTTCCGATCACTTGGCTGACAATAGTGGCCGAGGCTGGAATATCCGTCCGGAATTCCAACAGGTTTATAGAATGTGACAGCATTGGCCTTTCGACTCAACGAGCTGCAACTCCATATTTTCTCGAATTCAGTGATTTTAACAACTTCTATTTCTCCGAGGCAAATCTTCCCCGTAGCAAAACCTTTACCTGTGAATGTTTTTAAATCTGACTTGACAAATACTTGTAGGTAACTTCAGATAGAGGAAGAAGCAATTTGAAGATAAAATAAATGAAGTCACATGAAGACCAACTCAGAAAACTTTTTATCTTAGAAAAAACATGAGACTCGGGAGGAACGTGAAACATGCGAAGAACTCCGCTTTTCATATTTAATTAACCTTCCAGTTAGCGTCCCGACTCGAAATTCCAAGCCATCTTCTTCCTCTATCATGTAGAATTGATTCATTGAACAAAGAACATTATACAACAAACATCCATAAACAACAATCCAAACAGTTTGACCATGTCCACACCCTGAAATATAAATAGTTTCTTCCTCTCCAGCACCATCATCCATCCAAATATACCCAGTGAATTTTTCTTCAAAATATATTGTGTTAAGATTTAAAGGAAAATCTATGGGTGCAATTCTCTTTAAAGTTAAAATGACCATTACCTATGCTCAAATCCATGTCCAAGAGAAAAGTAAAGAAAGTCAATTACTTTGATCAAACCATGCTCTAGCCTTGGAATCTTGAGGTGAATGTTAAACCAAAAGTGATGAAGTCTATTAAAGGTGAAGGGACTGCTATCACACACTGATATCACATCCACGCATGTGCTGGATGCGCACAAGAATATGATTATCACCTCATAAAAAATCAAGAACAATGATACAAAACAATCATAGTGGATTGTCAAGACCTTAACTACAGATATCACAATTTCTGGTTGATGTTGGATAAGTTCTATATTCCTCTACAATTTCCCCCATAAAAAAGGTCAAACAAAGAAACAGGGGATCACATAATATACTGCAGAGAACAGAGCCCAATTCCAACACAAACAAGAACTCAATTTATGGTGACAAAAAGATTGAATCTTTACCAAATTATTTTCAAGAACAAACCTTTTGCCATTGGGGAAGTGGTGAAGGCAGAGAAAAAGGCTCTGGGTCCTCCAGAAACTCTTCATAAACTCTTTCACAGCATGATGCAGCACAGCACTCCCACCAGCCAAACATATCCCCCCTTTTTATTCTTGAAAATATTAGAAATTAGAAAAAAAAGAATCCCAAAACCCACCAAGAAACAGTGTAACTTCTCAAGATAATGATCTCACATCCCAGTAGAACAGAAGTTTACAGTGCAAACTGCAGTGTATGATCATAGTTTCCAACAGTAAATAGAGCACTTAAAACAAGAATACTGCCTCCATCATTGTAGGAAAGAAGAGCTACCAAACTGGATGAAAGAAAAGATTAGAGAATGTATGAGGATTTGAAGGATTGTGTTTGGCTAGTGAGAGAAGACAACAAACGGGTAGTTGGGTGAGAAGATGGCAACATGTTTTAGAGAGAGAGAGAGAGAGAGGAAATTTGGTGAGTTTGAAGTTGACGTTGCAAGTGAGTCGTAGCATTGAAGACTTGAACTATCCTGTCTTTGTGGGGACGATCAATATGGCACTTTATCTCTTTCAAAGTTAGATTTGATCCTCTAAAAAAAACAAAAAATCCTTTATCTAGTAATTATACAAATTATTTTGAATGTCTTTTAGTTTTTTTTTTTAAAGTATATATATGAAAATAGGAAAAAGGTTTTTTTTTTTTTTAATTTTGAAAAATACAAAATTCATAAATGTAAACCATAAATAGATGCCAATAAACTCAAGAAACCTATAGATTAGCTCTCATATGTGTACTAAATTTTGTTTGTAATTTGGTCCATAACAAGATACACAATAACAATAGCCGTCCTAGAAGTCCCTTGGAGATGCCTTTATTCCTCCATCCCTAAACTTCAATTTACTCCCTTGTATTTTTTAAAAAAAAGTTAAAAATTTCTAAATGTTTTCAAAATAAGCAAAAAAAACCTTATGTGTTTTGTAAAATTCGGCGCGAAAACCCCCTTTCCCTAGGTGTAGGAAACGCGCAGGTGATGCGATTTGGGGAATGTTTTGGTGTCCTTGTACAAATTTTTGAAGCCTTTATGATTGAAATGCGCTTATTATGACTACATAACAGTGTTTGGATATTTTTGACTTTTTTTTAGCTTGTTTTTATTTTCATCTATTTGAAAAATTAAATAATGTCTTTCAAATGTATATATTTAAAAACACAAAAAAGTATATAATTTTTTTAATATTTTATAATTTAAAAAAAATTAAATTAAATCAAAATACAAAATTTATATATCTTAATAAGTATGAATATTAATTAATTACAAAAAGTATACATCATTAACAAATTTAAATTGTTATTTAGTTAAAAATATTATATAAATTAAATTTAAATTTAAATTAATGTTATAAGTATTGAAAAGAAAAAGTTGATACTTTCTTATTTTATTTTTCTAAACTTTTGAAAATATTTAAATGAATTATTTTGAATTTTATTTGGGGAGGGAGCCGGGGCAGGGGGGTTGGGGAGTTAATTTTATTTAATTTATTTTTTAAAGTAATAATTTTACTTTTTCTTATATATATTTAAAATTAATAAATCTAAACTCTCTCTCTCTCTCTCTCTCTCTCTCTCTCTCTCTCTCTCTTTTTAAAAATAAATTTGACATCAAACGGTTAAGATTAATTGATTAGATTTGATAGCTCATTTAGTCAAGGGTAAAATGCAGACACTCCCCCAATGTATGGGGTCATTTGCACTTTGCACCTCATTCTTTTTTTTTTTTTTTACACTTCCCCACCCAACATTTTGATTTTGTTTCACTTTACACTTTTTGAGGAATAATGATGGAATATTCCATCCGTGTGTGTACACACGCCTAAGGACGATTTTTGAATTCGATAAAATTGTAAAGGTTAAATGCAAACAACCACCCAACGTATGGAATCATTTGCGCTTTGCCCCTAACCTTTTAATAAAAATAAAATAAATAAAAAATAAAAAAATAAAAAAAATCTGAAAAATAGAGAAAAAGTTCAATACATAATTTGCAAATAAATAACTTCACATTACAAAAAAAAAATCAAATAAAAAAATCATGAATTTTCTACAATATCAGGTATGTGAAATTCCTATACTGAACAAAAAAAGTTTAAACTTCAATTACAAACAAAAAATTTCAACACAAATATAAAATCACCAGAACATTACAAAAGTTGAAAAACACCCAGATGATAAAATAAGAAAAACTCATCAACCCAAATGAAGAGATTGAGCTTCAACAACCAAAATAAAAAAATAAATCGTGTATTTTTTACAGTGCCACCATCAAGCATATATGTGATGAAATAACTTGTAAATAAAAATATCTAATTAAAGTACCTCCCACATTGGAAAAATAAATAAATCTAAAAAGATTTATAATAAGATATGTTTTCTTAAATTTCAATATAGAACTTGGAGGAAAAATTGGAGGGAATATATATATATATATATATATATATTATATATATATATATATAAATATATACAAAAAGATTTGAAATTAAATTTGTATTTAATTTGTGAAAATTAAAATTTGAATTTTCTAGCAGAAAATGAAAGAATTATGACGGTAACTTTTCTCTTGAAAAGTTATGCATGTTTTTCTACATAATGTCAACCATTGCAATGGTTGAAATAATTATGCAGCTTTTCTGCATAACTATTCCAATGGTTGTGAATTCAAGCATTGCAATGATTGGAAAAAGTTTCGAAATGCCTATAAATATTGAGTGTCATCATCCCTAAATTTTGTATTGAATATACAAGTTTTCTATCTGTTCTTGGTAGAAGTTTCTGAAATTTCTATTCATAGACTTCACGGGCTTGTTGTATCCTAGAAGTGAACTGTCATATAAACTCAGTAGCAACTTATAGTGGGGGCAATTATTACTTTAAGGAAAGTGTGTCTTGTCCATGCCTCAAGTCTAAATTCACTCCGCTTTTTTCTTATTCATTGTTTTCCTAACAATATTCAAATATAATATGGAGAACGATTCATGTCCCAGTATGAAGATGATGAATCAAGATTTTGTCAAACTAGTTTGCTTTGATGGATCAAATTGTCCCTGTTGGAAGGACAAGATGATGTTCCTGCTTACTTTCTTGAAGGTTGCCTATGTTTTGGATCCGAATCAACCAACATCGGTAGCCAAGGAATATGAATATAATGATGCTAAAGCTGCATGCTTGAAAAGGAAAGAAGATGAATTGTTGTGCCGTGGACATATCTTAAATACCTTGTTTGATTGTTTGTTTCATCTTTATGCTTCGATGAAGTCATCGCTGGAGATATGACTTGCTCTAGAGAACAAATAAAATATTGAGAAACAAGACACATATAAGTTCTTTTCTTAAAATATTTTGCGTTTGTCATGCATGATAATATGCCAATTATGGATCAAGTACATGAATTATAAATTTATTTATCAAATTTAAAGATTTAAATGTAGAAATTCCAGAAGCCGTGCAAGTAGGGGCGATTATAGCCAAATTTTCTATGAGTTGGAACAATTACAGAAAAAAGTTGTTGCATTCAACAAAGAATTTTTCTGTTGATCAATTGCTCAAGCACTTACGAATAGAAGAGGAAACTCGAGTTCGTGGTAAAGTGCATGGGGTGCAGTCCAGTTTTAAAGTGAACTATGTTTCAGAAAACAAAAAGGAAGATTTTGAAACTAGTTCCAATAAATCTAAAATGGCATGTTATAATTGTGGGAAGAAAGGACACATTAAGAAAGATTGTCGCTTCAAAAAGCACAAGAAAGAAACACCAAATGTCTAAGTGGTTGAAGCTATGTCGACGAGATTGTTGCAATGGTTACAAATTGGCATATCAGTATCGTCACTGAACCGAATATGACAACAATTGTCCAATCAAGTGATTGGTGGTATGATTCTGGTGCCACCATTTACGTATGCAATGATAAAAATATTTTCAAGATTATGAGATTGCAGCAGAAGGACAAAAGATGCTTATGAAAAATTCAAACACAACAACAATTCTCGAAAAAGAAAGTTGTTGTTGACCAATGTTCTTCATGTCCCTGAAATTCGCAAGAATTTGGTTTCGGCTGCTCTTTGTGTAAGAAAGGCTTGAAGGCTGTCATTGAATCCGATAAATTAATCTTCACTAAAAGTGGTGCGTTTGTAGGCAAAGGCTACTACTACGGTGGAATGTTCAAATTTTGTACTGATGCAAATGCTATGGATAAAATAACTATTTCTACTTACTATGTTGAGTTGTCTCTTTTTCTTTATGGCACCATAGATTTAGGTCATGTAAATTTTCGTTATTTAAATTTTATGTTTAAAATGATTTATATCTTATGATAAAGAAGATAATGCAAAGTGTTAAATGTGTATTCAGGCTAAAATGTGTGGAAAACATTTCCTAAAGCAAAAAAAAAAGAAATACTGAATTGTTATATTCATTATGATATATGTGAATTAAATGGTATTTTGACTCGCGGAGAAAATAGACATTTCATCACATTTACAGATGATTATTCACGGTTTATATACGTAAACGTAAATCTTATGAAATATAAAGATGAGGCGTTTAATAAATTTAAAACCTATAAGGCAATTGTTGAAATAAAAAAGGAAGAAAATAAAAACTCTTTGAAGTGATTGAGGAGGTGAATATTTTCCAAATGACTTTTCTTCATCTTGTGAAGAGAATGGTATTATACTCCAATGCAGTGCGCCGCATACTCCAATGCAGTGCGCCGCATACTCCACAACAAAATGGATTGGCAGAAAGAAAAAATGAACATTAGTTGACATGATTAATTCTATGCTATTAAATTCGAATTTGCCTAAAAATTTATGGGGTGGAGCGATTTTAACTACATGCCATGTACATAATAGAATACCTTCTAAGAAATTAAAGGTATCTCCATATAAATTATGAAAAGGCAAAAAATCAAATCTAAGTTATCTTAGAGTTTGGGGATGTTTGGCTTTTTATAGGATAACTGAACCAAAAAGAACAAAATTAGGACCTAGAGCTTTAAAAATTGTTTTTGTAGGTTATGCATAAAATTTTAAAGCTTATAGGCTCTTGGACTTAGATTCAGATGTTATAATTAAATCTAAAGATATTGAATTTTTGGAAATAAATTCATAGGGGAGAAACCTACACTAGCTACTGAATCACGAGAAGAAAGTTTAAACTCTAAACTTAGTAAGAGAAAATAATTGATGTTCCTAATGAGTTAAGAAAAAGTCAAAGAGGTAGGATTTAAAAGAAAAGACATCCAGACTTTATTTATTACATTGTTGAAGCTAATCGAGATATGTTACTTAACAAAATACCTGTCCTTTTTAATGTCGAAAAGGATCCTAAGGATTTCAGTGAAGCAATGTTTTCAAGTGATGTTGCATTCTGGAAGGAGGCAATTAATGATGAAATAGATTTATTATTAGGTAACAACACATGAGTTCTTCCTGAATGACCTCCTGGATCCAAGCCTATAGGATGCAAATGGATATTTAAAAGAAAGTATATTACTAATAGTCTATTCATACTTTTAAAACAAGGCTAGTTGCTAAAGGATTTAGACAAAAAAAGGCATTGATTATTTTGATACTTTTGCTCCAGTAGCACAAATGACATCAAGTTGAGTTTTACTTGCTCTTGCATCTATCTATAAGTTATATGTCATCAAATGGATGTGAAAACTGAATTTTTAAATGGAAATTTGGAAGAAGAAGTATATATGGAACAACTACAAGGTTTGTTTTACCTGATAATGAGAACAAAAGTATGCAAGTTACTTAAATCTCTTTATGGCTTAAAGCAAGCTCCAAAGCAAATGGCATGAAGAATTTGACCATGCTATTTTGTCATTTGGTTTTCAGCATAATAGTGCTGATAAATGTATTTATTCAAATTTAATGACGAATATGGTGTTGTCATTTTCAACGAAAATGGCTGAAAAATAGATTTTTTGGAGAGCAAAATGGTCAATTTAAGTATTATTTTCTTACTTAGTCCCTTAAGTTTATAAAAAGTTCAAATTAGTAATTTCTTAGTATCCACATGTTGGAATTACCATCATATAATAAATTTTTTCATGTTCTTCACTTAACGTGTTAATTTATTGAACTTTTGTGACATAGCTTTTACATTTTCTTATTTGTTGGCAGTAACATGAACCCTGTGCTATAGTGAAAATTTATAAATTCAATTATCTTTCTATAAATTCTAAATTCTATATATGTCACATTTTAATGACAAATTATTGACATCTTGCTTTATACACAATTGCAAACTTATTTATTTACACATAATGATACATATGTTGTATTTGAATCACAGTCTTTCCAACACATAACCAAATTTTTATTTATAATTTAAAATTTAAATTAAAAAAAACCATACATTTAACTAATTTTTTATTTTTTTCTATAGAGTTGTGCTTTTGAAAAATAAATAATGTACATATTTAATAACATGTCATAATTTATGAAAGTAATCCTCTTAAAATACAGTTTTTATTATGAAAATATTGTATGTATAGAAAATATCATTTTCGATAATAATCAAAATAAATTAAAAATTCGAAACTATATATTTTATTTATTAAAAATAAAAAGTTTTATTTTACAAAAAGATTTCTTTATTAAGTAATATATTATAAAAGATTTTATTTAATATTTAAAAAAATATATAACCGTGCATAGCACGGGTTTTACGCTATTATAGATATATATAAAATCTTTTTTCAAATAAAATAATAATTAATGTTAATTTTTAGACATGATATATATATTTAAATAAAAAGAAAAAATATTTTTTTAGTCCTAAGTATGCCCAATATTAGTTTTAGTTTGTTAACCACTCATAATTTTTTAAGTCCTTTAAGTTTCATAATTTGATGAAATTTAGTATGATTTAGGGTTTTGTAGAGAATATTCTGGTGAGATTTGAAAAACTTGCCGGAAATTGCCTCTGTGGCATGTGAGATGTTGAATTTTCGGCCAGTTATACACGTGTACAACCATGTGGGACGACATGTGGCCACTAATGCTGATTGAATATTATTTTAATATAAAAAAATCTAAAAGTATATATAAAACTTTTAAAATTTTGTAATTTTAAATTGAAAAATTAAATTATAATTCAATATCAATATAATAAATTTATTTTTCAAATTAAATATTTATATCAATAATTAATAAATAATTACAAATTAAATTTAATTATTTTAACTTAAATATATTTTAATAAAATTTATTATTTAGTTTAAGATTTTCTAATTACTTTATATCAAATTAATTAAAATTAAATTAATTACTTTAATTATTTTAATCAATTTAGTATTAAATAGAAATAAAATTTATTTAAAATTATAAATAATATGATAATTAAAAAATAAATTATTATGATTAACACATTATTTATTTAGATGTATAATTAAAAAATTTTAAAAATAAATTAACTACCTCTACGCACACCCACTCCCCACCCACCCCCAACCCCTTGGCCCGCCTCACCTTTGGGCAATGACATTGCTCACCCCAGCGGAGGGCGACGACGTTGCTCAGCCCTCTCCCGCCATGTCAGATCTGGGGAGACGCCAGTCGCCCCCTCTGTGCGGCTCGCTGGGTGGAGAGAAGGGGTAGGGCGATTGGAGGCAACAGGGGGCGCCCGGGGGGGGAGGTTGGGTGAGGTTTTTTTTTTTAAATAATAATTTTAATTTTATAAATTATAATATATTTCAAAATATTTTTTAGAAAATTTCCATCTCATTTCAATTGCCACATAAGTTTAAAAATTTACAACATGTCTGCCAACTCAAAAAATATCCAGTTGGAATGACATGTCATTTTTTTGGCCAAAAATAAAAAATTCGACCACCGGAGAATTAAATTTCATCAGATTTTAAAACTTTTAGGATTTCAAAAACTGGACATAATTAACGGACTAAAATTAATATTGAACATACTTAATGGACTAAAAAAATAATTTTTCCTAAATAAATAAACGATTCATTCAAATTTGGAATACAATTCGCTTTTGATTTGATGGGTGTAGATCTTTAGAGATTTAAATTCGAATAAGAGTTTTGGATAATATTATCTTTCCCATCTTTTTTTGCGCACCCTAAATTCAAATTAAGATACTTACAAATTAATTTAACGCTGCGATGAAATGTCAAAAGAATTGTTGTGGGTTGATGGTAGGAACGATCAGCATAGCAACCCGAAAATGTGGTAAACCATCCAGGAGTAACTGAAAACTCCTATTTGCTTTACCAATGACACTACTTTCCATTCCCTTGCTTGCCAGCCTCAGGCCCACCTGATCACACCCAAAATTCCCTTGAGAAAACAAGAAAAGAGATCAAATTCCTCTCCGCCCTAAAGTCTATCTCTCTCATCCCATAATTCTTGCCTCCGCCCAATTGGGAGTCCCTGCTCGTCGTCCAGGCACCAGCCCACGACGACGAGTGGATGCAGGCCGGTTTACATATTCAATATTAATTCAATCTTATGTCGCGAGTTCCGTACCAGCTCCTGGAGCTGGCTATCATCTCAGCTCAGGATCTGGCATCCGTCTCTAAAAATCTGCGCACTTATGCAACCACCTGGATCAATCCGAACCGAAAACTCAAGACTCGGGTCGACAATCAGGGCCTGAACAACCCCACATGGAACGACAAGTTCATTTTTCGGGTGGATGACAAGTTCTTGAATTCTGCGACATCTTCCGTGATGATTGAAATTTACGCCCAGGGATGGCTGCGCGATACCCCTGTTGGGTCCGTCAGTGTGTTGATTAGCAACCTGATCCCTCCTTCGGTCCGCCAGGAGGGTTCTAGCCGTCGGTTTGTGGCGCTGCAGATCCGCCGCCCGTCAGGCCGGCCTCAGGGGATTCTGAACATGGGCGTCTCCCTGTTGGACAATACAATGAAGAGCATGCCGCTCTATGCCGACCTGAATGCGTCTGCTGTTGGAGTCCGTGATTTGATGGATGAGAAATTGAGCAAAAACAACAAAGGCAACAAGGAAAATGATAACCAGCGGAAAGCTCATGGTCAGGACGGAGGAAAGGAATCGTCGGGTGAGAAGAAGATTCAGTTATTGCGGACCCTGAGCGATCAGACGGATCTGACGAGGAAACAGGGCGGATGGAGGAAAAGAAGGGGTAGTTCAGTGTGTAACGTACCATATCATAATCCAGGCTCCATGCTGAACATCGGTGGCAGTTCGGTGGTCGGAGGTGGTTCGGTTGTAAAAGTGGGTGGATCATATGTGAACGGATCGCAATGCAACTCGGATTTGGGGCCCTCTCCATCCGTGGTGGCGGCAGCTGTGGCGTGCGGGCTTTATCCGACGCAGCTAGGGCCGCCTCCAAAGCCCGGGAGCTCAGTCCTGGAGGATTGGACGGTTGAGGAGGCGAGCATGGAAGGGCTAAAATCCAAGATGGAACGGTGGCGGATGGAGCTTCCGCAGAATCAAAGGTACCAGAGGCTTGAGGCCAGCAACAAGCGAAGGGAGAAGAAACGTGGCCACCGGCGCAGGAAAACAGCAAACGGCGCCGATGATGACGAAGCTGGCCTGTTTTCGTGCTTCGGAAATGCGTATGGTTGCGAGTTCACCATTGTTTGCGGCAGTAAGAATGGGGGCAGGAAGAGCAAGTCCGGGGGCTACACGAGCAGCAAGACCAGCACTTCTGAAGTATAAAAGGTTCTTGAAAATTTTGATATACATCCACCAATTGATATGGAATGCTAGTAGGTATCATGAAATTTTTATCCGAATCGAGTTCACAAAAATAATCAATCATATCACAAGTATAGTACACTTGCCATGTGATTGATCTAGTTCAACTAGAAGTAATTTTTGTAAGAATTTTCCATAAGTAACTTCATGTTATTGTTGCTCTCTAAATATTTATATATCATGAAAAGATTAGAAATAGGAGAAGATCCCTGATCAGATTTCAGTGGAGAAAAATGGGGTGGATACATATTTGTTTCTGCCCCTGTGGTTTTGATTTTTATTTTTTTTTCAGTGTTGTTTGCTCTTTTTATTTTGGTTTTGATCCCTTTTATTATAACCCTTTTTTTGTAAATGATTGTGAATTGTTATCTAGAAAAAAGAGGGGGAAAAAGGGAGAGGGTTTTCTGGGTTTTTAATCCAAGTGTATGTAAATCAAGGTTGAATTAGTTCACTAGTTGATTACAATGAATTCTGTAAAATTATTCTTTCATTATGATCAATTAATGTCTTGATTTGGGCTTCTTTACTCATTTTTTTACATTTTTTCTTTTTCTTTTATTATTTTCTCAGCTCTGGTCTAGTTTTATTTTTGGAATAATTACATTTACATTCTCTAAATTATAATTCATTTACATAAATTATGTCTATTTTTTGAAAAATTATATATATACTCACAAAAAACGTCAATATTTTATTTATGCAAACCATCACTGTTTTTTGAAAAACTAAACATACGCTCTTTGGAAACGATAATATTATTACACATACACTATTTTTACTTTTTGTCTATTAGGGGTGGTTTTTGTAATTACATAAAAAATAGGAATACTTTGCATAAATATATCATAGATGAGGGGTATAAATACAATCCTTTTGTTTTTGGTAATTCATAATATAAAGAGTTGTATATTACTTGGTCAAAATATGTGGTACGGGTGGTGTTGATGTTGTTCTAACATACGCATATTTACATTCTTGTGCAAAAGAAAAGTAGCAAAAATTTGGGCAGGCAACATATAAAATATATAAAATCAAAATTCTTTGAATTAAACATCGTTTAGCCAAAAACACCTGCCACTGCATTTACTTTCCAATTCTACCAAAAATTAATATAACTTTTTATATTGTAAAATAGTTTTCATTGTACGCTATTTCCGTGATTATATAAAAAAAAAAATTATGATGTTAGATGGAAAGAACAAAAAATTTGTGATAAGAAAGAAATATGATGTGAGATGATAGATAAAAGTTATATTGTAATTGTAAGATTATTAAATTATAGAAATTTGTAAGAAAAACAAACATGGAGAAGTTCACCAAGAGAAATATGGAGTAGTTGGTTTGATAAACTTTTTTTGTAAAATCGTGAGTGTAGACATGTAAAATGTCATGTTCAATTGAATGATAGCAAGTGTAAAATAATATATTAATTATCAATTTTTATTTATATTTTGAAATTTATTCAAAGTATAAATAGTCAATTTAATTGATATTTTGATATATATTTTGTCATCAAATTAATGACCGACAAGTGGTAAAATGAAGTGTTCCGGCCAATCAAATCATGCTTCGCAGTTAAAGATTTCAGCTAATCAGACCGTGCCATGGTCGAGCAATTGCATATATGCTCCAATCAAATCAAGGCAAATATTTGTGATATTTATCTCTTAAAAGAATACAAATATTAAAGAGATAATGTCAAATTGACCAATCATGTCATTCCAAATATATAATGTATTTATCTCTTTAAATTAAATTATAAAAGATAATACAAAAAGTGTTCAGGTATATCACAACTCTACCTCTTTAACATTTATATAAAGGAGTCCTGGAGCCCATTCAAAACATACACAGAGCTAGAAAACGAAGAGCAAAGCAGAGGAAAATTGCAAATAATTCTCTCTACGCTGTTCTTCAAAGCTCAAGGATACTTAAGGGCGTTCAAGGTGGAGATCGACTCGTTTGCCGAAGGTGCACCACAAATTATAGCATTTAATTCGGGATTATATACACTAAGCCCTCGAATTAACGTTATAAATATTCAAATATCCTCTCAAGAAGATTTTACTTTTGAATTTGTCAAATGCATTCTTGAAGAGAAGAATCAGAGGATCAACTAAAATTGTATCCACTTTTTACCTATCAAATATATATTTTTATTTATGACATTTTTATCGTGTTTTGATTTTCAGACACGATAAAATTAGCGCTCACAAATTTTGGAACGCCCAGTGGGACAATTGTCACCTCTCATCTCTTCTCATCGCAAATCAACTTGAAAGGCCAACGGAGATGAAAAATATTTCCAACTCTTCAAATTTCAAATATCATATGACAAGCTTGGAAGCTTCTTCTCAACACAACAATCATGTGGTGGTAAGTAGAGATGACGTTATTGCATTACCTCTCAAGTTTTCACTTAAGTTGGGGGCAAAGCAAGAGCTCAAGTTGCGGAGAAAGATTTGCTCGATGGTAATACGATTCATTCATCGTCAACAAATTCAAAGGCTAAAACTGCAACAATTATGATGGTGTAAACTACTTCACTAGAAGAATAAATCGCATCATTGATAGCTGTTATAGGAAATTTATTGAAACATGTTCAAACACGTGACGATCAACTTAACAAACTCCACGACAAGTTTCAAAGTACCCCAACGTTAAATGAATTTTGAAAAGCAAGATTTATCAGTTGAATGCAATATGAGCAAAGGGATTCCTGTATCTATCAATAGATTTATTTTTGTTGAACATGTGAGAAATACAGTGAATGAAGTAATATCAAAAGCATATGAAACTCGAGGTCAAACTTTCAAATTTTACGTGAAGCCTTAACAAAAATGATTGAGCAATTGAGAATCCAGAAAACTACCAACTTCCAAAGTTTCAACAACTCAATGGTCATGGGGATCCTCGGCAACATATTGTTCACTTCGTTGAAACATGCACCGATGCTGGAACAAATGGATATCTTTTAGTCAAGCAGTTTGTTTTATCCTTGAAAGACGCTGCTCTTGATTGGTATATTTATCTTCAAGCAAATTCTGTTGATAGCTGGGACGATTTACAAAATAAGTTTTTCAGTCGCTTTTACAGTACTCGACGTATTGTTAGCATGATTGAACTTACTAACCAGCATCAAGGGAAAGATGAGTCGGTGCTTGATTACATCAATAACTGGAGAAATCTATCGCTAAATTGTAAAGATGCTTTGTCTGAAATATCTGCAGTCGAGTTATGTATTCAAGGCATGGATTGGGAACTATGCTACATTCTTCAAGCAATAAAATCAAAGACTTTTGAAAAGCTAGCCACGTGAGCACATAGAATTGAAATGAGCTTCAATGGCAAAGAAGATGAATATTTAGTTGATACCAATGATGATGATGGTGATGATGATGATGATGATGATGATGATGATGATGCAACATCATGAAATTTGAAAAAAATCTCAATACTATTGGATATGAGCATAAACTATCTACAAATTCAAATTGAAGAACTACTTGACACGAGATATTACAAGAGGTGTTCAAGTGTATCACAATTCTACCTCTTTAACACTTATGTAAAGGGGTCTTTGGAGCTCATTCAAAATACACAGAGCTAGAGAACGAAGAGCAAAGCTGAGGAAGATTGCAAATAATTCTCTCTACGTAGTTCTTCAAAGCTCAAGTATACTTAAAGGCGTTTAAGACGAAGATCGACTTGTTCGTCGAAGGTGCACCACAAATTATAGTATTTTATTTGGGATTATGTGCACTAAGCCCTCAAATTAACGTTATAAATATTCAAATATCCTCTCAAGAAGATTTACTTTTAAATTTGTCAAATACATTCTTGAAGAGAAGAATCCACTTTTACCTATCAAATATATATTTTTTTTGTGATAATTTTTTTGTGTTTTGATTTTCAGACACGACAAAATTAGCACTCACAGTGAGATTATTAAATTTTTTTAAAATTACTATTATCACCAAATTTGTTTTGAAGGAAAGAAGTGAATTTAAGGGTAAATGTGGGTATTCAAAAATCGGTATGATAAAAAGTTTTCTTTTGTAATAGTGTACAATAGATGATTACAACTTTCAAATTATGGTAATAAAAACTAGCTAGCCACCATACTAAAGTAAATCGATACAAAAAATTAAGTTTTAATAATGATTAATTATCATTTACTATGATCTTAACTATGACCAAACCATTTGTTATAGTCTATGACTAATATTTTGGCCTTATTTGCAGGATCAACTAATAGACGTTGCAAAATCATAGCTAATTGATATTCATTATACTTTTTATATTTAACTATATTAATTAGCTATACATAACAACAAATCATATTTCTTTTAGTGCAAAAGCTAACGACGTCAATCCTCAGGCTCTCGAGTTTAGTCAGTATAGTCCAAAATCCTCGAAGTAGCAGGCTGTGCATTAAAATTCAATAAAATTATTATTTAAAAAAGAAAAACAAGATTAACCCCCCATCGCCATCCCCTTCCTCCCCACCTCCCTAGCGCTCCCTATAGAGAGGGGCTACAGCGACGCCATCGGCCCCCAATCTATGTCTCTCAAATCAGAAATAGATTAGGGCGACGATGCTGTCTGGAGATGGTTGGTGACGACAATCGCTCAAATGAAAACAAATTTGGGTGCAGTACGTGTTGTGCCCTACTTTGCAGAGGTAGTGTGGTTGTCGTAGCCGTCGCCAACAATTGAAGAAAAAAAAAATTAATTAAAGTTTAATTAATTTAATTTAAAATAATTGAAAAATTAAAGAAAGTAGTTTTTAAAAGAAAGTTAAAAATAAAAAAATTAATTTATCTTTTTTAAATGGGTTAAATACATTTTACACCTTTAGAGTATAACACCATCATCAATTACCCAATAAACTACATAAACCTTAAATTACTCCCTATCTTTATGATAACCCTTTAAATTAAATAAAACTGGACAAAAGTACTCTTGACGATTAATCACCTAAATGCCAAGTGAGATAATTTCGGAGTTAATGAGATAATTTTTTTTTTTTTGTCTTTCCATGTAATAGTTATATTTCACCCCTTGACCTAACCTTACGTCCAACACGTTAGGTCTGTCACTTGGTGTGCAATATCTAGACCCAAACCCATTTTGATATGACTAAAATCCATACTTAATATTTTTACATTAGATCTAGACTTGGACACATATATATGGTAGTAATTTTTTTGGGTTTGTTGATAGGATGCATTTGATCACTCAATTACATGCTAAATTTGAGTATTCTAGGGCTAGTTCATAGCATTACTAATTAATTTATGCATCTTTTGAGTAGTTGGTTAACATTGGTCCAAATGGAGTTGGAAAAGATCAAGGAAGAGAAAACAAAAATAGATATCAATGTTCAATAGGGCGTGATCACGCCCTATTCCGTATGCAAGGCTGTTTTATGAAAGGAGCTATTTTGGAAAATTGTTGAAGGAGATTTCTTTCATTGTTTACGGAAAAATCAGAAAATTGCTGAAAAAAAATAAGAGAGAAAGAAGGGAAGAAAGATTCGGCATTCATCATCTGGAGCTTGGGAGCAAAGGAAGAAACGAAAGTTGGCCTCGTCGATTAGTTTTTCTATCTCTCTAGCTTATGTTTTCTTTTGTAATTTTTAATTTTGCTACAAACATGTTGTGTAGCTAAATTGTTATATTTTGAGATCTGATTTTTTTTGATTTTGTTGAGTATTTCTTGTCATGATTTATATCTTATGGAATGATTATTATTGATAGATTTGATAATTTGATTCGATATTAATTGTTGTAATGCTATCCATGAGTTCAGTGATCCGTAATTATCATGAATGAGTGGTACAAGTAGCAATAAAATTTATTGTGTGTTGTGCATGATTTATTTGTAGGGACAAGAAATTAGGTTAGATAATTGCAGCTATCTCAATTATTTGATCTAGGTTCAACTGTTTTTACTGATGCAAATGTTATTATTAAATTGATATGGAACGTTATCGTGCCCAGTCGTGAGATAATAAGTTTTGATTTAAATATTTGAGTCAAATCAATTACAACATGAAAATAGGAATTTATTATGGCTATCATAATAGATTTCAAGGTTGAATACTTGATTATAAAATTATTCTCATGCGATCAATGATTAACATAACGATTGGGTGACACATTCTCTTGGGTTGGAATTCTAATTACCTCTTGATTTATTTCAACCATTTGTTTCTGCTTTTTGTTTAGTCTTCATTTAATTAGTAATTAATCTCATTCAAATCCCCCCCCCCCCATTTGGTTACTACAACTGAACTAAGAAATTAACTCGTACTTCCCTAGGGATTCGACATAATTTCACTACTGCTATAATTTTTGAATGAGTAATTAATTTTTAATTGCTTCGACAACTGGTCATTTGTATAGAGTCTATACCCTACAATATCAGTGGGTAAAATTTTGATATGCAGAAACACATCTTTGAAATAATGCCCAATTAGCATTAATAGTCATGTATCTTACTCGTGTATAAGTAAATTGCAGAAAATTCAACAAACTACCTACCACGGAGGCAATTTTATGCCGATTCTCAAAATCTTGCTGGAAAATTACATACCAAATTCTAATTTGGACTAAATTTCATCGATTTTGAAACTTAAAAAACTTAATAAAAAACAACATAGTTATAGGGGATTGTGAGCGCTAATTTTATCGTGTCTGAAAAATTAAAACACAAATAAATTATCACAAATAAAATATTTGGATTAAAATGTCAATGTGAGTACAATCTCTATTCTATCCCTTGATTATTCCCTCCAAAATATATATTTGACAAATTTGACTAATTCAAAGGTAATCTCCACGTAGATCTTCTTTGGACTTGAATTTGAATTTGTATAATGTTAATTTGAGGGCTTTCACCAATAATCCCAAATTAAACGCTATAGTCTTGACTGCAATTTGATGATTTGAGCTCTGTCACTTGAGGAATTGCGTAGAGGGAATTTTGCAATCTTCCCTTGCTTGGCTCTCGAGAAGAATTGCATAGAGGGAATTTTGCAATCTTCCCTTACTTGGCTTTTCCTTCTCGAGCTCTGTGTGTCAAATGAGGGTGTAAGGACCCCTTAATATAGGTGTCAAAGAGGTAGAGTTGTGATCTACTTGAACATCTTTTGTATTATCTCTTTATAATTTAATTTAAGGAAATAAATACATCATATATTTGGAATAATATGATTGGTCAATTTGACATTATCTCTTTAATATTTGCATTTTTTAAAGAGATAAATATAACCAATATTTGTCTTGATTTGATTAGAGCGTACATGCAATTGCTCCACATGGCGCGGTCTGGTTGGCTGGAATCTTTGACTGCAGAGCATTATTTGATTGGCTGAAATACTTTATTTTGATAGTTGGCGGCCATTGATTTGATGATAAAATATATATCAAAATACCATTTACATTGACTATTTATACTTGGAATTAATTTAGTAAATTCCAAAATACAAATAAAAATTGATAAATAATATACTATTTTACACTTGTCATCATTCAATTAGACATGAAATTTTACATGTCTACAAATGCCCCCTCGAGACTTGTTCATGAACATCGAGTGCAGCGAAGTGAAGGAGTGAACATGTCTCGAAATTGATTCATGACATGTGATTTTTTTTTTTTTTTGACATGTGACTGAACTTGAAAATATATTTCAAGCTGCCTACGTACCTCGTTGGAGGATCAAGTCAAAACGTAGTTCACTTGAATTTTTATTGATAGTTTATTCTCATATCAAGGAGTTTTTCAATTTGAATTTATAGATAGTTTATACTCGTATCGAGGAGTTCTTCAATTTGAATTTGTAGATAGTTTATCCTCGTATCAAGGAGTTCTTCAAGAGTTTTGTAGATAGTTTATACTCGTATCAAGAGTTCTTCAATTTGAATTTGTAGATAGTTTATACTCGTATCAAAGAGTTCTTCAATTTGAATTTGTAGATAGTTTATACTCATATCAAGGAGTATTGAGATTTATTTGTCAAAGACATTAGACAGTTTATACTCATATTTAGGAGCATTGAGAATTATTTTTTGGAAGCATTAGATAGTTTATGCTCATATCTAGGAGTATTGATTTTTTTTTTTCCCCTGGAGACATTAGATAGTTTATACTCATATTCGGGAGCACTGAAAATTATTTTTTCAAAGATATTAGATAGTTTATGCTCGTATCCAAGAGCATTGAGAATTTTTTTTTTCTTTTTGGAGGCATTAGATATTTATGCTCATATCTAGGAGCATTGATTTTTTTTTTTTTTTTGAGATATTAGATAATTTATGCTCGTATCCAGGAGCATTGAGAATTTTTTTTTTCTTTTTGGAGGCATTAGATAGTTTATGCTCATATCTAGGAGCATTGATTTTTTTTTCTGGAGACATTAGATAGTTTATGCTCATATCCGGGAGCACTGAAAATTATTTTTTTCAAAGATATTAGATAGTTTATACTTGTATCCAGGAGCTTTGGGTTTTCTTTTTTCCTTTTTTTTTTTTTTAAGACATTAGATAGTTTATGCTCGTATCCAGGAGCAATGAAAATTATTTTCAAATTTCATGGTGTTGCATCACCATCATCACCATCATCACCATCATCATCATTGGGATCAACTGAATATTCATCTTCTTTGCAATTGAAGCTCATTTCGATTCCGTGTGCTCGAGTGGCTAGCTCTTCAAAAGTCTTTGGTTTTATTGCTTGAAGAATGTAGCATAGTTCCCAATGCATGCCTTGAATACACATCTCAATGGCGGAAGCTTAAGATAATCTATCTTTGCGATTAAGGCTCAAATTCCTCCACCTATTGATGTAGTCGACGACTGGTTCTTCTTTCCATTGATGAGAATTTGTAAGCTCGACCATGCTGACAGTCCGCCGTGTATTATAGAAGCGATTGAGAAATTCTTGTTCTAGATGTTCCCATCCATTAATCGAGCCAGCCTCCAAGTTAGTGTACCAATCAAATGTATTGCCTTTCAATGATCGAACAAACTGCGTGACTAGATGATCACCATATGTCCCTGCATTGTTGCATGTTTCAACGAAGTGAACCACATGCTGCTTATGATTGCCCTTACCATCAAATTGCTGAAACTTTGGTGGTTGATAACCTATTGGCATTTTCAAGCTGTCAATCCTTGGAGTGTAAGGCTTGGAGTAAGTAAAGGATGACCTTGAGCTTCCCTCGACCTTGCTTCTGGTGGTTCCTTCAATGAATTTTTTCAATTGGTCCACAGGAATCAACCTGTCAGAAGAAATTTGAAACTCTTTTGCGGACTTATCCTTTTCAGCATAATGTTGTTTTATGGGCATTTCTACTTCTTCATGAGCCTCAACTTGTTTCTCCATGACATGACTTGTATCGATATTATCTGCCTTGTTGACCAATCTAGCAATTTGTGCATCTTGCTCTGGGACGTGCTTCATAAGTCCCCCAATGGCTCTCGTCAGATCCGCAAGTTGTTCCTCTATAGTTGTAGCATTTATCACCATAACCGGAGCCATATTTGTTGTGAAGGAGTAGCTAGACACGGAACAAGGAGAAGTCATGGGAGATTTATTTGCATCACTTTCGCTTGCATAGCTAGGTGAGTGCAAGTTCTTTTCGACGTACTCAGCGAGAGGAGACATTTGGGAAGATTCTTTGAGGTTCTTCGACATGTTCCTCGTAGTAACACCAACACTCTTGATGCTTGAGCTTGAAAACTTTGATATGACGTGTTTGGAATTTACCGGCTTCACAGCTTTTCCTTGAGTATCCATGTAATGTCTTTTTTCTTTGATGAAGAGAAGAGATGAAGGGTAGAGCTGTCCCACTAGGCGTGCCAAAATTTGTGAGCGCTAATTTTATCGTGTTTGAAAAATTAAAACACAAATAAATTATCACAAATAAAATATTTGGATTAAAATGTCAATGTGAGTACAATCTCTATTCTATCCCTTGATTATTCCTCCAAAATATATATTTGACAAATTTGACTAATTCAAAGGGTAATATTCACGTAGAACTTCTTTGGACTTGAATTTGAATTTCTATAATGTTAATTTGAGGGCTTTAACCAATAATCCCAAAATTAAACGCTATAGTCTTGACTGCAATTTGATGATTTGAGCTCTGTCACTTGAGGAATTACGTAGAGGAAATTTTGCAATCTTCCCTTGCTTGGCTCTCGAGAAGAATTGCGTAGAGGGAATTTTGCAATCTTCCCTTACTTGGCTTTTCCTTCTCGAGCTCTGTGTGTCAAATGAGGGTGTAAGGACCCCTTTATATAGGTGTCAAAGAGATAGAGTTGTGATCTACTTGAACATTTTTTGTATTATCTCTTTATAATTTAATTTAAAGAAATAAATACATCATATATTTGGAATAATATGATTGGTCAATTTGACATTATCTCTTTAATATTTGCATTTTTTAAAGACATAAATATAACCAATATTTGTTTTGATTTGATTGGAGCGTACATGCAATTGCTCCACATGGCGCGGTCTGGTTGGCTGGAATTTTTGACTGTAGAGCATTATTTGATTGGCTGAAATACTTTATTTTGACACTTGGCGGCCATTGATTTGATGATAAAATATATATCAATTTAATTTAGTAAATTCCAAAATACAAATAAAAAATTGATAAATAATATACTATTTTACACTTGTCATCATTCAATTAGACATGAAATTTTACATGTCTACAGGGATGTATTACACTTTTTTTGTAATTGGATTGGTTCGATCAAATCAAGTTTGGACAAGAATTTTTCAGAGAAACAAATTACCAACCAAACTTTTTATTTTAGATCCATGGATCGAGATGTCACAAATTTTTTATTTTAGAAAGCAGAAGACGGATTTGTCAAGAGAGAAGAGAAACACCGACAACTTATCAAGAGAAACATTCCCTTAGATTGAAACAATAATAATGATGCTACAACAATTACCAACCAAACTATGGAAGTTATCATCGGCAACTAAACTCTTATCCTGCCCACAATAATAATTTTTTTTTACAGTTTAGTCATCTAATTTCTTCATCACAACTCAAACAAATGAAATAAATTGTTGCTAAGAGTCAATCTCCACTGAATTAAACATGGAAATATCTATTAATTAATCCAAGAAAAAAAAGAAAAAGAAAAAGATAGCTGGTCTTAAGACATCCTCAAAGAAACAAAAAGATATATGCAAATGATTTAATTAGTGGAATTTGCATCAGGGCTGGGCTTGTTCTTTCTTCTACTCGTGCTATTACTCGGTTTATTACCACTACTTGGATGTTTACTTGCCCCACAAACTATTGTAAACTCGATTCCGTAGACCAAACAAGAAAACAGGCCCCCGTCAGAGTTCCTCCTGGAATGCCTTTTATTCATTGATAACTGCGAATCATCATCGCAACTTTCCAGGTCAGTGTGCCCATCAGAAACCTCCCTTCTCCACCTTTCTCTACTAGTTCTCGTGCTGTACCCTTTGGCCTTGGCTTCCTCAATCGTCAGCTCCTCCAGGATTGAGCTGCTTGTGTCGTCATTTCTATCGAATCTCACCTGGTTTGCGGGCTTCACCGGCAGTGGTGGTTGCAGCTGCTTGGCTAGCTCGGCGGCCACGATGGATGCTGATGGCCCGACATCAGAGCACAATTCTGAGCCATTCACCATGGAACTTTTGCAAACTGATCCATTGATGATCGAGCCATCGATTACTGATCCTGATTTTAGTGCGAAGTCCTCGTTGTTCATCTCGGATCCTACGCTCAGCGAGCGCCAGAGCTGGATTTTTCTTTCGAGTTCTTTCTTGTCGTCTTCTCCATATTCGTCATACTGCGGCGGCTGCTGCTGCAGGCTGATAGCACCTGTTTTTTTCTGGATTTCGCCATGGAAATTGTCGGCGATAGGATTGAGCGGCATGCTTCTCATGGTGGTGTCGAGGAGTGATACTCCCATGTTGAGGATGCCTTGTGGGGCTCCTGACGGGCGACGCACCTGGAGGGCAATGAATCTCGTGCTCCTGGGAAGGTTCTGTAGTGGAACTCCCGATGGTGGCGCCAGGAGGTCGCTGATGAGAACCCGCACGGTCCCTACAAGGACGTCTCGGAACCAGGAGACCGTGTAAATCTCCACAGTCATAGCCGAATTTTCCGAGATGAGGGATTTGGTGTCGACACGAAACGAAAACTTCTCATTCCATGTGGGGTGGGTGTGGCCCTGCTGATCCGTTCTGGTGGTGAGCTTTCGGTTAGGACTGATCCATGCCACGGCATACGTGCGCATCGATTTGCAGACTGGAGACAGGTCTTGAGCAGATATCAGGCTAACGTCGAGGAGCTGGAGCGGGGTGGGTGGCAGAGGTGGGTCGGAGATACACGAGGAGGCAGCGGTGGAGCTGGCGGCGACGGTCGGGGTTTGGGTTGTGGGATCCATCCGCCCTTGGTGACAGGATGGACGAAGGAGGAGATGGGAAAGGGAGAGAGCACTGTCTAGTTGTTCTGTTGAAGACGCATGGTGGGAAGGTGGTGATCAGGAAGTTTTGTTGTTGTTGATGATGTTTCTTGACCATTGCTTGTTGATGTTGGAATTCTTGCAGATTGGTTGGCTTCCAATAATCAAGTAATTCCTTTATTTTAGCTGTAATTATCCTTCACCCATGAGCAAGAAATTAACAACTTCTATTATTCATCTAATTATATAATACATATTTGCTTGAGTAATCAATTTATTAGAAAGAATATTTTTTTAGTCCCATTAACAGACCGTGATCATATTTTTGGTCCCATAACTCCCAAAATACACTCTGTTTGGTCATATAAAAAATAATTCAAGACATTAATATGACTTTGCCATTAAAAGACATTACGAAAACATACTATTGTTTACGATTTTATTAGCTATGTGAAGTCGTGGTAAATAACTATTATTAATCATTGTTAAACAGAAATCGAAGTAAATACTTAACTTGTTTATCACAAAAATTATTTTTGCCATGATCATGGCTTTTAGCCATTACCAATGTATTAGCCTCACTGCAAAAAACTACCGGTAACAACTGTTGCATGGTCGTTGTCAATGACCTTTTACTACAACTATTAATTTTTAATCATAATAATTAATTATAATTAAATATTATATATCTTGTAGTCACGGTCGGGCACGTGTCCAGCAAATGGCCAATTGAAGGGAAATTGTAACGTGGTTTTCTTAGTCTCGTTAAACCATTTTTCGTAACAGTTCTGATCTCGTCATAATTTTAAAACTAATTATTAAATGTATAACCTCTGTTAATTATTTTTTGAAATTGAATTATTATTTGGTGTGAAATATTGTAATAAACAAAAGTTATGTATTTGAAATAAAAAAAAAAGTTAGTTATAATTGTAATTATTTGTATTTGAGGTCAATCTTAACCTCTTTTTATATTTTAAAATTGAACTATTATTTGATCCGAAAATATTTTAATAAATCTTAATCACAAACTATAATATATAAATTCATTTTTTCAAATGAAAATATTACGATCTTTTTTATATTAATGATAAATTAATTGTTAACTTATAATTTTTTATTGTATATTAGAGGTAATTTTTTAACCTCTTTCGATTATATTTTGAAATGATCATTGTGCCTGAAAATATTTTAATAAACGTTTATCATATATATATATATATATATATATTTTTTTTTTAATAAAAGCCGCCTATATCTAGATTGGACCGTAAAAAAGAAGTATTTTCTCCCTTTATAAAAAAACTGTAAATAAAGAGTATTTTCTCCCTCTATAAAGCACTCGCTTGCCTGAATCCAAAACGCAACTATAATCAATGAAATCAAAAAGTTGGACAATGTAAGTCCACCCAAACATGTCCGATTAGAACCGTCACAGTGTCAATCTTCACCCAAACATGTCCGATTAGAACTGTCACATTGTCAATCTTCACCCAAACTCTAAAAAGGTCACTATCAAAAGCAAGCTCCAATCCTTTGACTAAGGTTGTCAACTCAACGTAAACATATGCTTGTGCCCCAATGAATCATAAAAGACAAATACCACATGCCTGGTATGGTCATGAAGCAAACGCCTCACCCTAGCAAGCCCCAAATTCCCCTTAGTGGCTCCATCTGAATTCACCTTGTACCATCCCAGCTTGTATTCATGGTGGGTGTTGTAGGCCACACATAGGAACTTGGGGACTGACAAACAAGATTCTAAGGGTTGGATACCTCTAGCCTGCCATGAAACAAGATGCTAAGTGGATAAGTGCGAACGCTGGCAGAAATGTTCCCCTCTCAAACCGACTTGCAGAACCACTCACCACCTTGCTATCTCCTTACCCCTTCTCCAATTGGGTATAGATATAGTGGGGGCATTTTCCCTTGGCACCAGTCCATAGAAAGTTCCTGTTAGTAGCTATTGATTACTCTACAAAATAGGTTGAAATAGAGCCTCTTGCATGAATCATAGGAAGAGAGGCCATGAAATTCATATGAAAAAAATATCACATGTTGATTTGGACTTCCCTGAGAATTAATTTTGGATAACAGTCGGTAATTCCAAGGACGCAAAATCCGAGAATGGAGTAAAGGTTTGGTATTAAGCAAAGATTCACTTTGTGGCTCACGTTCAAGTCAATGGAAAAGTGGAGGTCACTAACTGCACATTACTACAAAGAATCAAGAGAAGACTAGAATGGACTAGAGGAAATTGGATAGGAGAATTAACTAGTGTCCTCTAAGCTTATCGAACTACCCAAGAACTTCCATAGGGGAAAGCGAGTATACGATCAGAAGTTATCATCCCTACCGAAATAGGGATGCCTTCTCACAGAGTCATACACTACTCGGAGGAAAATGATAATAACCTCCTTAACTAAGTTTTAGATCTTATCAAGGTAACACGAGAAAAAGCCTTCTTTGGATTCAACGATATAAAAACATGATGATCAATGCCCACAACAAAAGAGTGAAAGCACGAAGCTTCCAATTGGGGGATTCGGTATTGTGGGTGGTGGATGCTTTGAAACTAATTAAAAAATTAGATCCCCAAACAGGAAGGACCATAAAATCATAGGAACAATGAGCATTAGAGCTTATGAATTAGAATATCCTGAGGGACGCCCCCAAAAACGACTGGAATATATATAATTTCAAGAGGTTTTACGTCTAAATTTGTGCAAACCTCCTTCTCATTCTTCTTACCCTTCTCAGAAATAAGTCGTGTCTCTCTAGGCAGGCATCCCTCACAGAAAGAAGCCCTGCCCCTCAGGTAGGCACACTAAAAAATAAAAATAAAATAAGGGCCATTTGTATAAACATACACGATCCTTATACTCAAACCATGTCCTCTGAGATAGGCACTCATCTGAAAGATGGGCATGACCCCCAATAGAGATTCATCAATACTCAGAATGGGAAGCACTTAAATAAATAAAATAGGTAATTCTACGATCATGAAGCTTCTCAATACTATCCTTTTCTTTTCCAATAATATATGTAGGCAACAAGCATATAAAGATTCAACAGAGTATTCGGGATGCAAGTCCTTAAAGTAAATATAGCAAAGAAATGGTGGAATGCATTAAAAAATCCCTAACTAAATCGATCAAGGAGAGATAAAAGCAACAATATTTAGTAGAACAGACAAGTAAATTATTTCATCCCCATCCGGCGATGGGTAAAAAAAAACAGGTAAAAATTATTTCATCCGCATCTCATTATGGGGGGAAAAAAAGCAGCATAGCAAAAGAAAATTTGTTTGCAAGGGAGAAGGGAATACAATCACTTCTCCTACCCCATAGGCATGGCGCCCTCTCATCACTCTGCATGGGCTCCGGCTCAAACAAGGAGGGGGCTCCTTTAGCAGCCGGTTCCTCAAGGAGTGCAGAGACATATTCTGCATTTGGCCTTGAGGGACCTCTCTTTGGAAGTTCCACTTTCATTTCCTTTGATTCCCTAACTGGAGGAGGGGAGCTCCACACCTCTAGTTCAACCACCCCATGTAAATTGTTTAAATCGTCATCTTGAAAGTAGTTCTTGGATATCTTAGATAATTAGGAGAAAATCTCAGTAAGAAGGGATAAAATACGAGAAGCCCTATTACCTGAATCTATTAGGGGGCGGGGGTCTCGGTAGCAGGAGTAGGGGAATCATCAGAGGGTTTAGGAGCACCCGCCAAAGCCACCTCAAAAATCAGGAATGACATATCTTCAGCTCCTATAGGAAACCTTAAGCTGTGCCCGGCAAGCTCGAAAAAATCATACTTTAAGAAAGACTCAGCCATCCTCTCACTTTCCCCATGAACTCCTAAGATTTTGCCGGTACTTTAGGTGGTAGCTTTGTCAATAATACTCTAAGTACTGCTGCCCCTCTTCGTAGTTGGAAAATCTAAATAAACCCACTCCACTACTTTCAGTAAGGTCTTCTACTTCTGCAAGGGCCAAGAATTCCTCTTGTAACTCTTTTGCCTCCTTCTTAAAGACTTGATAAAACCCCCCCCCCCCCCCCCCCACTACCTCCTTCTTCTCCTCCTTTAGTTTGCAATTTCAACTAGTATGCGTTCCACTTTCTCCTCCAACTTTCTCTTCTGGGTGTCCCCTTGTTGAGGAGGAGATACAACCTGGGGACGAGAAAGAAACTTCCTCAGTAGCACCGATGCTTGAAATCAGGAAAAACAATAAGTTCAAAAGAAAGAAACAGATAATTTAAAATGCACAACTTAAAAGGCATCAAGGCCACTCACCTTAGCTACATGCAAATGCAACACTTTTTCTAAACTCTCATTTGGCAAAGGGGAAAAGACGTTTGTCCTTGAGGGTAGTTACCCCTTTCAAGAATTCGGAGATTGAAAAGAGTTCCCTTTTCCTATCCCCCTTGAGAGACTGGTGAGTACAAAGACTCCAAATAGGAGGAGAACGTTGGGGCTTAATGGAAGAACCGCCCAAGTGCAGAGGAGGAGGAGGTATTGCACCTAAGCGCGTAGAGAGAGAAAGAGACACTCTTGAGAATCGTGCGCCAAAAAACTCACCCCAGATCGCTTGGAAGACCCCTTTGGGTTGATAGTGGTAGGCCTCTTAACCTTAGATTCGCTTAAAGCATGAATCCCCCTAAGGGCCCTCGCGGAATGGGTAGCAGCAAAATGACCCCTTGGTTTCTTGGAGTCGCGATTGCAAAGTAGATCATCAAACGTTATTCTCTCTTCAAAAAACTAAAACAATTTTAAAATCACACCACTGAAAATCCAAAAAGCAAGAGTAAGAAAAAAAATAGGGAATCAACCTAATATGGTGAAGCAGACTGTCATCTATTAATCTTCGACAGTCACAAGGTTGTCCATTAAAATCTTCTAAATAGAGATAGAAGACAGCAACCCTAGCTTTTGTGGTGAATGAAGCAACAAAAGGTATATTGTGGGGAAAGAACCTTGGGGTAGGGGGAGAACGTAGATAAAGCTACCTCTGCAACGTTTAGGGAATTGAGGCAACTAAGAAGCGCACCCTGTAGTGAGGAGTTAAATGAAACACTCTAGGCTTAGAGCACTTCAACTGAAGACACTGAAAAAACAAAACCCTTCCAGTAATGGAAGCACTATTAAACCTAAGAATCATGGCGAAACTAGCCAACAAATAAAAGGAATTACGAGCTAACTGATTGAGGGGGACTCAAAAAAGACAAGCAACCTCCTTATAGAAGCCAGGGATAGGAAAGTGAAGACTTACCCAGAGTTGGGTGGTGAAAAAACATAAGCAATTAGGGGGTGGGGAGTTAGGTCGACTGTAAGGAGAAAGAACATAAATAGTGTACTCTATAGGAATTCCATAATACTCCTCTAAATGGCGAACATCAGCTACTTTGAGAGAAGTAGGGGCTCAGTCCCTTATGGTTAGGTCAGTAGTCCTCCCTTCCTCATCACTTGTCTCTCTTAGTTCTTTAACTTCTTCTCCAGCGGAAGAACCCTCCTCCTCCTCCTCATTTTCCTCCACGTCTCCCTCTTCCTCTTTTGAGGGCTTATCCAGCAAGCGAGGGCGAGTAGCAATGACCTACTTTAGGCTTTGGCTCCTAGCCTTACCAAAGGTGGACAAGCCAGGGTTCGTCCTTCTTGAAGTGGCCACGGAGAGATCCTTGCCTGCTAAATTTTCGTCAATGAACTGCCTAGACTCATTCGAGAAAGCCATATATAAAGCACACAAATATATAAAAAGGAAGAGAGGAGAAGAAAACTCAGAATGAAGGTGAAGAAGGTAGGGACACAAGGCTTATGAAAATAAGAAAGAGCCCCGAACATTGAAAAGAAAACCTCTCTCTATGCTGTGGGGGGTGGGATAGAAACTTCTAAGGTAAGAGGATTAAGAAAATGGGAGGTTAAACCACCTTCAAGCCAAATAACTGCCTCTCAATGGGCGGTCATTGGGGAAATAGGCAGTCCTACGAATCTGTTCAACAAACAAGATAAGGATGCCCAGGATGCTTATCCACTGAAAATCGCCTCCTCGACACTCTCGTAGGCCAGGAACCCCTCACAACTGGTTGATTTTTATTGTAAAACTAGTTTTAGCTCCTCAAGCGGGGGCAACTCTCTATGCATTCACAATCACGTTTTATCATATACTCTCGTTCTTATTAACAACTTCACATATTGCTTCATTATTTCTTCCACATCTTATTTTATTTTAATATTAGATACCAACTTGAGTGTTGGAGTGCTAATTTTATTTTCGCAGGTTCCTTTCCTCAAGCTTGTAGAAAATTTTGGCCAGTTAAGAAACTCAAATCCATCAAAGATTTGACCTGTGGAACAATGTGGATGAGCTTCCAGGTGACAGATTCCTGCTTAATATCTAGCACTCTTTTGCAAGTTCGTTGTGAAGGTGGTC
Source organism: Sesamum angolense (assembly GCA_034509725.1). Taxonomy (NCBI): domain Eukaryota; kingdom Viridiplantae; phylum Streptophyta; class Magnoliopsida; order Lamiales; family Pedaliaceae; genus Sesamum; species Sesamum angolense. The sequence goes on from JACGWL010000016.1 coordinate 10,232,159, forward strand.
TTTTGTTCCGTCACCAATCCACATAAACTATTACTTATATAAAATGTAATGGATATATTCCTGATTGTCATAGGGTCATTGCATATCACAAGTGTTATTATATATAGGGAATACTTGTTCATTATATTCCATATCCAACATTTCACTACAAAACATTAAATTAATAATCTTTGTTACTTGTACATATTATGTTGTATTAGAATGCTAGATTTGAAACAATATCATGTATAAAGCGAATCGATTGGTGTGCTCTATTTTTTTCGTAAGTTTCTGTGGAAATTAACAATAACAAGGTGAACTGAAAGTAAAACTTGCATACTAGAAGCCATGGAAATGGGGAATTTTTTTCTATATTTCTTGTTCTTGAAGAAGGGAAAATAGAGCTATTTATATACAGGTAAGAACCCCAACTAACTAACTGCCACAACAAGTGACATGGACCAATAGACATAAGAATAAATGACTAATATTTACAACCTAAACAATACAAGGAAAATGTAATATGGAAATGCGACTTTCATTATCCCGTATCAACATGAAATGCGAGTCTGACTTTAGTATCTTTAGCTTCAGCATCGTTGTTTTCTTTAGGTTGCTGCAAATCCTTTAAGCTCTGTATCTCAACAGCCCCCCACAAGTGAGACTGGGATCGAAAGATACCAGACCTAACTTGGACATCAACGAGCTAAATACCTTTAAAAGAAGAATTTTAGTGAACATATTAGTCAATTGCAATGAACTGCAACATGAGAAGGGGCAATGAAGCCCCCTTTGTAAGCACTATGAACTAAGTGACAATCTATTTCGATGTGTTTGGTACGTTCGTGAAAGATTGGATTTGTCAAAATATGACGCGCAACCTTGTTGTCACATAACAAAGATATAGGCACTGAAAGAGAAACTCCAAGATCAGTAAGAATATATGATATCCAACGTAATTCACAGACAATTACATCCATGTTGCAATATCGATTTTGGGTGTAGAATAAGAGATAATAGTCTGTTTCTTAGATTTGCAAGAAACTAAAGCATCCCCAAGAAATATACAAAACCCAGTTAGAGAACGTCTAAAATCTGTGCAAGATGCCCAATCAGCATTGCAAAAGGCCTTGAGCTCAAACGAGTTGTGACAAAGCAAAAATAAGTCTGTGGTGGGACAATCCTTTAAGTATCTAACAACATGAACGCCAACTTGCCACTGAAATTCACACGGTTGCATGAGAAACTAACTCAGCTGTTGTATTGAGTGTGAAATATCAAGTTGAGTTCATCACAGATATGACAGTCTGCCTACCAACCTTCTGTAAGAGTCAGGTTTATGGAGCAGAGCACCACAATCAGTCCTAAGTTTTCTCCCCTGAGGAAGTGGAGTAGATGTTGTCTTTGCCTGCCTTAAACCAGTGTCTTTAATAATATCAGCAATGTCTAGGCAATATACAAACCAGTTGAATTCCTCACAATTTATGAACTAAGGAAGTATCTTGCATCACCTATATCCTTGACTGTAAATAAAGCATGTAAGTAATCTTTCACAACCTGAATGTCATACATAGAAGGTCCTGTTATTAAGATGTCATCCATGTACACCAAAAGTGCCATAAGCCCCTATGAAATAGACTTTGTGAATAAACAGTGATCGCAAGTTGATTGTACAAAGCTAAATTCCATAATCTTAAGCATGAATTCGATGAGAAACCTACTTTAATCCATATAATGATTGCTCTAATTTACACACAAGCTTAGAATCTACTGGATAACCTTCTGGTGGCAGCATATATAAATCTTCCTCCAAATATCCATGAAAAGACGCATTGTTAACATCCAGTTGTTGTAAAGGCCATCCATGAGCTGCAAAAACAACCAAAAACATATGCACAGTGATGTAGTTATAGGAGAGAAACTATATGTATAATCAATCCCCTATACTTGATTGAACCCTTTTGCAACCAAACGAGCATTATACCTCTCCACAGTCCTATCACCATGAAGCTTAATCTTAATACCCATTTACAACATATATATCATTTTTATCCAGCTGGTAAGGGGGTTAATTGCCAGGTGTTGTTTGTTTATAAGCCTGAAGCTCAGTTCTCATGGTTTCTCTCCACTCTTCATGTTTGACAGCTTTTGAAAACGTCTTTGGTTCCTGCAAAACTGACAAGAAAGCCACAAAATCACATGCATGCAACTTTACTAGAAGACAACAAGAAATGATTGTTTGTGTGGGAGACAAAATCATTTAGCTAGGATGGTTTCTCTATTTGTCTGTTGGACCTGCGAGGAGGAGGAAGATTAGGAGGAGAATGATGAGAAGAATGGTTAGAGGCTGCAGGAGAAGAACTTAGTGGGAGAGGAATTGAGGTTGAAGAGTTGAGTTCTCTTCATCTAGACTAGCTGCAGAAGGGAAATGTCAGTGTATGAAGGTACTATAAGAAAGGATAACCAGATGAGGTTGAGTTAGGACTGGATAAGGGAAATTTTGTTTCATAAAATTGAACATCTCGAGATATGAGAGTACAATGGTTGTCCCGATCATAACATATCCCAACTTGATGCATTTGAAGGTTTTGGATTGAAACTTGGATTTATTTGGATTCAAGTTTGTGACATAGCATAGACAACCAAAGGTACCAAGGTGAGAGTATGTGGGAGAAGAGCCATATAATTTTTAATATGGTGTTTTCCACTAGAAAAGTTTGGAAGGAGTTTTGTTAATGAGAACTACAGCAGTGTGTACAACATCTCCCCTAAATTTAATGGGAAGAGAAGCTTGAAATAAAATGGCACGAGCAACATTGAAAATATCTCTATGCTTTCTCTCAACTCTCCCATTTCGTTGGGGGATGCATGTGCAAGAGTATGATGGATGATGCCTAGTCTATGGCAAAAGGTCTGACATTATTTATTGATGAATTCAGATCCATTATCAGATCTTAGAACCTTGACAGTCTTATGAAATTGATTATGAATCGTATTGTGGAGTGATTGTAAGATAGAAGGAACCTGGGATTTATGTTTTAGGAGATTAATCCATGTAGAACGTTTATGATCATTAAGTATGGTTAAAACATAGTTACATCCTGAGATTGTTTGAGTTTTGTAATGACCCGAAAGGTCTACATGTATGAGGTCAAAGGGAGCCATAGAATATGACTCACTGAAGGGAAAAAAATACACTGGTTTGCTTAGCTCGATGACAAATATCAAAAGGGATTTTAGCATTAGTGTCAATGGAATTTAAAGAAACTAAATGCTTTATTGCTTGTAAGGAGGTATGGCCCAATCTATCTTGCCAAGCTAACTGATTACACTGAAGTAAAGTAGAACATGACATGTCATCTAATTAAGGAGAAATAACAACATCGGAATTAAGGCATTGCATAAAGATATAGAGTTTCTTGAAGAGGAATCCTTCAATCAGGGTCTTTGTAGTGCCCCGGTCTTGCAAAAGACAATTATGATGAGAGAAAGAGAAGTGATACGGCTTAGATTTACAAAGCTGCCTGACAGAGAGTAAACTGATAGAAAATTTAGGTATGAACAAAACATGATCATGAGTGATCAAATTATTTAGTTGCACAACACCAGTGAATGGATTTTTTTTTTATCCCTTAGGTAGATGTATAGACTGCGGCTGAAAAGGCTTAGAATAAGATTGGGAGAGACCAATGTTTGCAAATGTGGTTAGTAGCCCCTATGTCAATTATCCTAGAACTCAAATCTCAGTAAGGGTGGAGACTTTACTTGCAAACTCCTCATCATAATGTGCATAGTTTTGCAAAATTTGTAAGTGGATACATAGGCAAATTGCTATTCTACATAAGTCTGTCATCAATTCTGCCAGAGTAGGAGTGGGAGCTTCAACTGTCCCTACATCTTTCTCATCTGCATTAGCTGCAAAGTGGTTACTTGTGTTACCTTTCTTCTTATCATTCAATGATTTGTACCATTAAGCCACTCCATGGAGTTGGAAATATGTATCCTGTGCATACCCTGTTTTGCGACAGTGTGTACAAAATAGATTTTTCTTATCCCACATATGTCTTTTTCTTTTAGACATACTTCTCAACACCTTCCCTTCTATTTTCCTTAAGAGAAAGTTGTTTTCACATATGGCTAGAAGAATCAACCATATCATATATATACCGCCCTCTATTTTTCTACTCCAAAAACCATGGAGAACGCCTTTTCTAAATCTGGAAGAGGATCCTACATAAGGATCTGACTACGCTCATTATCAAAACTTTCATGTAGCCCAATTAGGAATTGCATTAGCTGAGAAGCTTCATTTCGATTTGTAATAGCTTTATTGATTCCACAAGTGCAGTTAGGCGTAGAAGCTAAACACGCAAGCTCATTCCAAAGTTTCTTCGCCTTTGTGACATACACAATGAGAGAAAGATCTATGAGAAATCAAGGAAATTTCTCGTTGTATTTGGTGCACCATAGGGCTATTACTATGACCATATATTGCCTATAACTCGAGCCACAACTCTCGCGATGATGGAACATACATTAACTCCTCTACGATATCTTTTGAAATTGAGTTCCAGATCCACCACGTGGCCATTAGAGCTACACGTCTCCATTGCTCAAAATTTGCTAATCCAATTAGAGTTTTAAGAAATGTACCATCAATGATCCAAGCTTCATCTTAGTGCCAAGCGACAAATAAATCGAGTGACTCCAAGCTAAGGGTGGCAAATGAGTCAAGAGCTTGCAACCCGGCTCAATTTGGAGCTCGTCTTGAGTTCAAATTTTTTGAGCTCGAGTCGAGCCAGCTTGAGCTCGAGCCTAAAACACTTTGTTCAGAAGCTCATGAGCTCTTTTTTATTTTTAATTTTTAAAAATTATATATATATATATATATATATATATTTAACTCATATATTATATTATTAAGTAATATCACATATTTTTAATTATTTATATATCTAATTTCTATACGAAGATAAGCTTAATCAAGAAGTTAGAAAGTTCATAGTATATTTATCTATATTAATTATTGATTTGTTAAATTATCAAATTGTTGAAGAAAATGAGGATTATATTTTGTTAAAAATATTCTGGGCTTTGTCAATCTAACATAATAAATAATAAATTCTAACAATTAAAAAAATTTAAAAAAAAATAAAAAAAAGCTTGAACTCGAGCGTAAAATTATGTGATCGAGCTCGAACCAAATTTTTTTTTGTCGAGCCTGACTCATTTACACCCCTACTCCAAGCCAAAAAATTCGTTCCATCAAGTGGAGATGAGGATAAAGCGAGGCCAGAATGTTATGAAGGATGTATGTAGAACACATCCATCTCAAGTTGAATCGTCTCTCCACCAGTTCTACGACTGGTTCCTTCATTTTCCGCTGCATCCGTCATGTTTGCAGCACCTCACCAGTGATGACACTGATGAATCAATTCCAAATGGATGTGTTCATTAGATACTCACTTAGCATACAGAGACCTTCACGAGGAAGGTTCTCATAGCATGTGGGAATTAACAATAACAATGAGAACTAAAAGTAAAACTTGCATGATAGAAGCCGTGGAAATGGGGAATTTTGTTTTTTGTATTTCTGTTATGTTCTTGAATGAGGGAAAACATAGCTATTTATATACCGGTAAGAACCCCAACTAACTAACTGCCACAACAAGTAATGTGGACCAATAGGCATAAGAAAAAATGACTAATATGTACAGCCTAAACAATACAAAGAAAACATAATATTGAAATGCGACTTTTGTTATCCCGCGTCAACATGAAATTAATGCGAGTCCGACTTTAGCATCTTCAGCTCCAGCATCATCATCTTCTTCAGGGCTTTCTATAATATTATGATTTTCTATCTATTGCAGCGAAAATTAAAATATTATTTTAATCCTTTAATTTTGTCACGATTTAATATCATCATCATCACATTTTTACTAATATTTCACAAATTTATGAATTGTGAATTATCTTTTTGGGTTCTTCTACCAATTTTTCGCCGAAATTTTTAATTTGATCATATATATGCACATGATCACCAATTAATTTCTAGCTAAGTCGAACTACATTTCATAAAATTTGTAAACTATTTCAATAAGAAAATGACAGTGATATAACATATATAGAGGACTAAAATTAAATCCAAATAACATTAATTAAAGAACTAAAGTAAATATTTCTCAATTTGCAGTGTATGTTAAGAGAACTGAAAAAGTGGATTTCTTTAAAATTTCTCAATTTCTTGATTTTTTTTTTTATTGAGCTTTTCATCGCACAGTTCTAATCTTGCCACGAAATTCTCCTAGTTATCCGTCAAAATTGCCATCACAGTTATTTATTTAGAAAAAAATAAGTATATAGATGATGTGGAAATTACTATTTTATCCTTGTTAATTTTTTTAAAAATAATATTTAAAAAATATAAAAAAAAATATGAGATTGGGTAAAATAAATAATTGACAGGATATATTAGTCCATAAAAATACTTTTAAAAGTCTTCAAAAATAGATAAAATTATAATTTTTATAATTCAAAAGGGCATTTTTGTCAGTTTACCAAAAAATTGAATGAAAACCTAATAAAGCCGGACGTAATGGGTCGTTGTTAGATGGACATTAAAATTAAGGGGAGTATTTATAATTTTTCAAATAAAGAGGTATTTGTAATTATGTTAAATCTCAAGAAAGATAACTATAATTAACCTTTAAAATATAAAAAGGGTTAGTTACCTAAACCACCTCTAAAAGTGCGAAATTACACTTTTTCGAAATAAAGTTTGAAATTACACTCACACTCATTTAGAGGGTTCACTATTTACACTTGACATATTTTTATTAAGATTTTTAGACTAAAAATATTGAAGCTAGTAAAAAATTATATAAATTTTTAATTTTTACCCTTCAAAAGTAAAAATTTATGTAATATTTTGCTTATGTTAGCATTTTTCCTCTAAATCCTAATGAAATGGAGTTAAGTGTAAATAAAAAATTTTCGAAGAGGATGTAAGTATAATTTCAAAATTTACTTGGAGAGAAGATTTTCATATAGGGTCTAAATGTAATTAAGCTAAAAAATTTTGGAATTTTAGCATTTGATGTTTTTGCATGTATATTGATGTATAAGCCAAGGATGGGCCAAGTTTTGGATCAGCCCAACAACCCAGGCAGCCAAGGAAGGAGGATCATAGGTTTAGGCCCATCAACAATTGGATGACCCAGCCCTCTAAGAAATCTAACAGGATTGGAAGGCCCAAGCGAACCACGAGCTCAAGATGGAGGAAAGCGGCCTAAGGGTGCTTATTGAACTCAATCAAGAATTGAAGCCCAATTAGATCAATGGCCCCAAAAAATTTACCAATGCAGCAGCTTCTCTCTCTACGTGGCATCCAATTAGTCTTGACATGGAGGATCGTTCAAATCACAGCAGCCTCAAAGAGTCCTCCATAGATGGGACTCCCAAGTTGGTAACACTCCTAGCAGAGCTAAGGAGTCCCATAGCTTGAGGACTCCTACTGAAATATTACCAGCCTTCAGATAAGTCCCAACCTTGTCCTGGTATTCTAACCAACTCTCTCGAAGCCCCAGGAGGAGAAATAGATCCCTGCCCAAGGGGGACACCCCTCTATCAATACAGGTTTTACCCCATTGAAGGAGGACGGCTTCCTGACTCTCTAAGCATCCTTTCTAATCCTCAAACATTCTCTCACGAATTTTTACGTCTTTCACGGATTTACATCACCATATCTCGATTTATAATTACTTTTATTTATTTTTTCACTTTACTTTATTTCGAAATCAATACTGACTTGGGCGTTAGAGTACTCATATTTTCTTTTGCAGGTTCTTTCTTCAGGACCTTCACACATTTTGGCCTAAGATCTATCTTTTATTCCAAGACAATTGGACCCGTGCGATTTGAGCACGGATCATATATATAGGGCCAAATTGTCTGCAAAGTTCTAAAGCATCTTATTCCTTGGACATTCTTCTTCTTTGTAGGCAACTTAGTCAGTTGACGCCAAAAACTCGATCTTCTTTTTGGGAAATTTAGTTTGGACCTAACTCTGCCAAGCTTGAACTAATTATATAACAAATGTAATATACTTATTGTATAGTTCAATAAAAGTGACCAATACATTTATTTTGTGATTAGTTTGATTCGGCCAAACTTGACACGTACTAAAATTTCCCTTTTTCTTTGAAAAAATGCAATTTGCGGCCCTCCTGTATTTAGAGAAATATGCAAATACATCCTTATGAAAAATAAAAGTGGCAATTTATCCCCCTATATTAGGAAAGACAAAGAAAAATACCCCTTTATACTCAATCGTGCATTACACACGCCTCTTTGCATTTGGAGATGATTTTTAACCAATAAAATATTATTTTATATTATATATATTAATACATATATTATTTATAAAAATATTATTTATATACTAGCCGTTGTGATATGTCATTTCTATGCATATAATAAATAGTATTTTATATTTTATAATATATACTATGAATAAGAAAAATTATATATAAACCAGCACATCATTGTATATTATACAAAAATAGAAATAAAACGACAAAGAAAAAATGAAAATAAACTTGGGAGTATTATTGGCATAAAATAAATTGGTGTCTCGTGTCATGATAATGGGCATTCGTGAGAGAAAAAGACCTTCTTTTATATATTAGTATAGATATATACATATCCACCTTCTTCTTCTTCCTCCCACTGTCGGCCGCCGACGCTCCCCTCGCACCCCGCCGCCGACCCCTCCCCTGCCCATCTTGCTTCGGCCACTCCCCCCCCCCCCGTCACGCCGCCTACCCCCTCCCTAACCCTCGCGCCTACCGCCCAAATCCGCCCCTTTTTCTTTATTCAAGCTACATTTTTTTGCAGAAAGAAAGATGGACAGTAAATATATATTACTTCAATCTTGCCATTGATCTTTGTCGAAATAGGCACATTTTCCCGCTCGGTTAACCTTCCGAGAACGAAGAAAAATGAACAAGGGAATAATGTAGAAATTAGTTTTAAATCTTTTCAAATTAGTGTTATGTTCTATACATAACTTCATATATACATGTTACTTGCATGGAATCCATGCTGAGCAAGATAACATTGGTTGGAAGCTAATATTCTAAGACAAAATCATAACATTGGCTGATAGCCAAAGAACAAAAACAGGAATCCTGGAATTACGGAGTACACTATCACAATGACAATGTTAATCTCAGTATAAGAAGAAACAATAACACCCAGGCAAAAAAGGATGATAAATGGATTGAAGGGAAAAGAAAAAACTAAAAATGGAAAATTTTGAAAACGATCAAGTTCCGAAACTACAAATAGAGATCAAGAATTCAAATGTAAAACCTGCGCATGTTTTCCTCAGGAAGGGTCATGAAGTGAACATTTTGTTTGCTTACATTTCTATTCTTCTTCTTGTTCTTCAGATTCTTCGACCCGCAAAAAAAGCTGCACTCAAATCCATATGCATTGCCGAAACATGACATAAGCCCGGCTTTCTTGTTGGTTCGCCTTGTCCGAGTAGAGACCACTTTCTTTTCAGTTGCCAATGGAATTTGTTCCTCTGGCGCGGGCCATTCCATTTCCGGGCTTTTCGGTTTGATCTGCACATTGTCTTCACTTTTATCGCCTGCTTCCGTCCAGTTGTCGAAAATTGAGCTCCCGTAGTCATTCCACTCCGTAGCATAGAACCCCTTTTTCAGTTCTGCAGCCACCTCCGATGGTAAAGGCTGCATGTTAGAGAACAATGAGCTAGAAGGGGTTGCAAGAGCTTTTTGGAGCTCAGATAATTCGGGCCTGATTGTTGTTCTGCTTTCCGGGGTTTCACAGATGCTCCCATTCTTGGATGATCTTCAGTCCTGGAATGCTCCCCTCGTCCTGGGAATCTTCTTCCCTGACAGGGCGTTTTACTTGAACTTCATTTTTTTCAACCATATAATTGTTTCTCAGTGGAGGGCTCATTTCGAAGCCTGGAATACTGTTTCCATTTCTGATTGAGAAAGGGCTCATTCCTGCACTTGGAACGCTGTTCTCATTTTTTATTGAGAAAGGGCTCATTTCAGCACCTGGAAGGCTGTTATCATTTCTTATTGAAAAAGGGCTCATTCCAGCACCCGGAATAGCGCTCTCATTTCTGATTGAGAAAGGGCTCATTTCAGCGCCTGGAAAGCTGTTATCATTTCTTATTGAGAAGGGGCTCATTCCAGCACCTGGAATGCTGTTATCATGATTTATTGAGAATGGGCTCATTCCAGCTCCCGGAACGATGTTCTCATTTCTTATCGAGAAAGGGTCCATTCCAGCGCCCGGCACGGTGTTCTCATATTTTATTGAGAAAGGGCTCATTCCAGCGCCTGGAACGGTATTCTCATTTCTTATCGAGAAAGGGCTCATTCCAGCGCCTGGAATGCTGTTATCATTTCTTAAAGAGAAAGGGCTCATTCCAGCAGCTGGAACGGTGTTCTCATTTCTTATTGAGAAAGGGCTCATTCCAGCGCCTGGAATGCTGCTCAATGGGCTCATTTCAGCCCCTGGAACGGTGTTGTCAATGAGCTGAACGCCAACATTCAGAGTCCCCTGCAAATGGCCCGACGGTCGGCAAATTTGAAGGGCAACACGCCGGAAGGCCGGGTTTTTTTTAAGAGGCGGAGAGAGATTGTTGATGAGAAGGCGGGTGGTGCCGATGGGTAGGTCACGCAACCAAGCAAGGTTGTAAATCTCGATTGTCACGGCCGACGATTCTTGCTTGAGGAACTTCTCATCTACATGAAAAGCTACCTTGTGTTTGTGTTCGTGTGGCCTTGGTGGTCAATCCTCGTGGTCAACTTATGGTCAGGTTGCACGTAGGCGACCGCAAACGTGCGCAGCATTTTGGAGACGGGCGGAAGGTCGTGGGCGGAAATGATGTTGATCTCCAAGAGTCTGTAAGGGGTTTGAAGAGCCATGGTTGCCGCGCTTGATGTGGCGGCAGCTGTCGGGAGACGATGGAAGAAACGTAATTCTTGTCGCCGCCTTGGGAGACGACAGGCCGCGAAGGAGAGGGAGAGGATGCATGTAGTTTTGTTATAATTTGGGTTGGTGAATGAAGGGTGGTAACCATATGTTCTTTCTCTAATAACTGCTAAATAATAGGAATGCAATGGCCGAACATTTGTTGAGAGGGTAATGATTTTCCAGCTTCACAAATGCCCAAACTAGGAAATATATAGGCTTAAATATATTTTTGGTTCGATAATTTTGACACTTTGGTTTTTTTTTTAAATTTATAAAAAACTCATATAATTTTTTGATATTTTATAGTTTTGGTCATTTCGGTACTGGATTTTGCATCCTGTCCCGATTGTTCGGTTCAGTTAATTAGTTGTTTGAGGCGAATTTCCACTATTAACGTCGGGGGAAGCAACTTGGGCAGAAAAAAGAAATAACGTGGACAAAAAAAAAAAAATGAAGTGGCTTAAACAAATTCTTTTTGTTGATAACCTCGGACCAATCAATCGAATATTGATTAATATGTAATCGATTGGACCCCCCCTCTCTCAGCTATATTGTCCTAGGCCCTTGCATATGCAAAATTATTGAAATAAATCATGTGCACATCATGTATTCATTTAAATTAATTATGATTCTTATTGTGATCGGTTCACTTTTGCATATATGAGCGATTTTTTTTGAAAAAAAGAATGACGTTGCACATGCCGACAAATTATCTATAATCTAGCATCAAAAGGGCCAAATTTTGCTAAAATTAAAAAGTTACGGAACTCTTTTACAACTCAAAAAAAGATAAAAGGATAAAAATCTCAAAATCACGAGGGGCACATGATTTATCTCGACAATTTTTGCAAAATTCGGTATCGAAAGGATCAAAATCACAAATATAAAAAATTACAAAACTATTTTGATGAAGAATAAAAATATCAAAATTATAGGATCAAAATATATTTAAGTAGAACTATATATATATATTTGAAAAATAATGTATATATGTGTTGTAAAACTAATTCTGTATTTTAAGTACAGTACCTGTGTAGCTATAGGTGTTTTATTGTCTTCTTTAAGGTAGGCTTAATCTCACATAGTAAACATAAAAATACGAAGTTACTTCAATAGTTAGGACGTTAGGAAGAAAAGCAATTTTATTGGTAATTAACAACGAACTTAGCGAAGGATATCAATTTTTAAATTTTTGTGATTTTAAAATTAATATTAGAAACAAAATATTTTTTTGCTATATTTATAAAGGAATTTTAATCTTGGAAATTCATAGTTGGTTTTGGCAAAAAAATTCATAAGTTTCTTTAAAATTACTAACAAATATTTTCATTAATAGAATTTCTACAAAATCAACAACAAAATAATCCGATGCTAAAATCAAATGAAGAGTTACTTATCAAATAACTATTTTTTTTTTTTGCTAAATTCGTGGTTAAATGTAAATTAACATTATTTTTATTATTTTGTAAGAAATTTGTGTTGTTGCTAGTAATATTATTTATTATATGGGCCGGACATGTTGTAGGTTACGATGATAAGGGCGAAATACATTATTTGTGTTTGAAATATTGATGTTCGCAATTTAATATATTTTTAAATCAAAGAATATATTTTTAAATCAAAGAATATATTTTTAGGCGTAATTTGATTGCCTAACTTTCTTGCAAGAAAAACTTCTACATATACATTTTACTTGTCGATTGCTATATATGTAAGATAAAATGAGATGGATATACGTGAGAAAATTTTTTTTTCTCAAAAGGTAATTATTGAAGATAATGATTAGTGAGAAAATTAAAATAATTATTTAATTTAAAAAATTTAAATATATGATAAATCAAATTAATTTGGACACTAAAAGACTTTTTTCAATAAATATAGATATTTGTGATTTTGGTTCTCAATTTTTTTGAGATTCTAATTTTGGTCCTTAAACTATTATTTTTTTGGTAATTAATTATTAAAGTTAACAAAAATTTCATATGAAGGGAGAAAATAGGAGTTATTTATTAAAATATTATTAAAAAAATTGCAACTCTATCGCAAAATGGGTAGAGTTGCAAAAACAAGGAGAGTCGTTAGTGCTATTAACAACTCCCCACTTTTTAGATTTTCTTTTATTTTTTTGAAAAAGTGTGCCCAAGTCGTTAGTAGTACTAACGACTTGGGCACACCATTTTTTTATTTTGTTAATTTATATAATAATAATAATAATAATAATAATAATAATAATAATAATAATAATAATATAATAATAATAAATTGTGCAATAGGTTGGCCAAAGAGGCTCAAACGATCCAAAAAAAGAAAGAAACGAGAGGCCTGTCACATCCTAAAAGACAGGGCATTCCCCTACTCGTACGATGATCAAAGTTTAACAAAATGTTCGGCCCAAAAGGCTCACACATGTGTCAGCTCACTATACTATGTAGCATCTCGTCAGCCCATGTGTCAGCAACCACACTGGACCACGTCAACCCTAGGTGGACTCCCCCTGGCTGTTTTGTCCCCAAAACTGGAGAAAAGCTCCAAACCCTATACAGACTCCAACAGCCTCCTCCGAATCTAGGAGGCAGGCATGCCCCAACTAGGAGATAAGTTTTAACAGCATAACTAACTGTAGATAAAGACAAATCATGCCTTATTCTAACAACTCCTATCCCTCTTCTCGATAATAGAGGGAATGCGCAGATTCCAATCAGGAGGGGATGGGGTATCCCCCTCCCTTATAAATACTGGTTCATTCTATCCTATGGGGAGACTTTGACCACACCTTCAACACACCTTCAAGGGACCACCCTAACACATTTTTAATACTTTGTCATTCTCTAAACGTCTTCCTCACGCTCTCCCACTCTCTTACTCTCTAAGCACTCTCTAAACACTCTACAAGCAGGTTATCACGTATTCATACACTTCTATACTTATATTACTCATCATATCTCAATTTATATCACATTTATATACTTTTCTATCTTCATATTCTCAAAGATCCAATACTAACCACTACAAAAAAATCAATTTATTTGAACGAATTTTCTATTAATTTATATTTTTATTTGTAATGGTTTTTGGAACAGCCTAGCCAATCGTGGCTAAGACAGTCGTTGCAAATTATTTGTAATGGCTAGTTGAAAAGCCTTTACAACTTGAAACGGCTTTTGTAACAGCCAAATTATGACCGTTACAAATAGAGTCAAATTTAAAAAAATTAATTTGTAACTGCCTTTGTAGTGACTTTATTAAATTGTATTTGTAACCGTCTTTGTAACAGTTTTTGTAACGGCCTGTCAAATTTGTCCAATGTAAATGTGTTACAAAAGCCGTTACAAATGAAGTTACAAAAATTAATATTAATTCAATATATTTTAATATCTATTTTATTTAATTTTATTATTTATTTTTTAATTTAATGTTTTAATATATTTTAATATTTATTTTGTAAAATTAAATCAATAATTTTTTTATTAAATTTTGCAATATCATTTAAAAAATACATAAAAAAAATTATTATAAAAATACAAATATTGTTTTAAAATTATATTTTTTACAAAATTAGAAGAAAAAAAAATTCTAATCTAAATCATGGTCCTCTGCGGCCGCATGTTCATCGCCGTCGAGTGTCGGGGATCAACTAGATAGGGCACTAGACGATCGGGCTAGTTCGGATTGATAGGACGTTCGAGTTGTGTCTCTTGTTTACAACCATTGTTAAAAATGATTAGAAATCACAAAAAAAAAATTTAACTATTAATATTTTTATAAATTTCTTATTTCTCTAAAATTACATTAAGGTCCTCTAATTTCTTAAAAATTTCAATTAGGTGCATAATTTTTCTAAAAAATTACATTGTAGTCCATAATTTTCTAATCTTTTATAAAATTTCTATTTTCCTAAAATTAAATTAAGGCCATCTAATTTACTAAAAATTGCATTTAGGTGCATAATTTCTCTAAAAGTTGTGAAAATTCTTTGAATTTTTTTTAGAATTACATAAATTTAATTTAAAACATACAATGTATATATACATACATTATATTCATACAATATATATACAATCAATCTAATAATATAACATACAACATATATACAATAAAAATTCCATACATCATTTTTGGATTTTTTTTTAAATTACATCTTTTAAAAAAAATCTGTAATTTTAAAAATTCTATATATTTTTCTAAAATTCCAAAAATTCAAAATATTTCTGAAATCATTAAAAATTTGGATTTTTTTTTTTTATAAAATTACACATTTAAAAAAAATCAGTAATTTTAAAAAAATTCCAAAATTTTCAACAATTTTAGAAATTCAAAAAAATTTCTGAAATTTAAAAAAAATCTGAAAGTTTTCTAAAATTACAGAATTAAAAAAATCAGTTATTTTAAAAATTTGCAATTTTTTTTTAATTTTTAGAAACTCAAAATTTTTTAAGAAATGCTTCAAAAAATTCTAAAATTTTAATAAAGTTACAAATATTTTACAAAATTTTAGATTTTTTTTTAATAATGCAGAAATTGTACACTAATTTCATCAATAATTATCATCCAACAAATATTATTCACAACAAATTAATCAACAAAATTATACACAAAATAGTTTATATTCACAAAAGTTATTCACAACAATAATCCACAAAATAATTCATAAATATTCAACACCATCCAACAAATCCATCTCATCAATAAATTTTAAAATATACACAAATTTTTAGAATAAAATTAAAAAATAAAAAATAAAACCTGGTTGTAGTGAAAGAGGTGGTGGCGCCAACTGGTGGCGGCGGATGGCGAGTGGTGGCGGGGGAGGGGGGTTTTGGAGGAGAAGAGGAGAAAGAGAAAAGAGAGAGAAGGAAGAGGAAGGGGAGAAAGAAAAAATCTGCAAGTGTTGTATATATTGTAGACATGTAAAATTTCATGTCTAATTGAATGATGACAAGTGTAAATAATATATTATTTATCAATTTTTATTTATATTTTGGAATTTACTAAATTAATTCCAAGTATAAATAGTCAATGTAATTGATATTTTGATATATATTTTATCAACAAATCAATGGCCGCCAAGTGTCAAAATGAAGTATTTCGGCCAATCAAATAATGCTTCGCAGTCAAAGATTCCAGTCAATCAGACCGCGCCATGTGGAGCAATTGCATATACGCTCCAATCAAATCAAGACAAATATTGGTTATATTTATCTATTTAAAAAATGCAAATATTAAAGAGAACGTCAAATTGACCAATCATATTATTCCAAATATATAATGTATTTGTTTCTTTAAATTAAATTATAAAGAGATAATACGAAAGATGCTCAAGTAGATTACAACTCTACCTCTTTGACACCTATATAAAGGGGTCCTTACACCCTCATTTGACACACAGAGCTCGAGAAGGAAGAGCCAATCATGGGAAGATTGTAAAATTCCCTCTACGCAATTCCTCAAGTGACTGAGCTCGAGAAGGAAGAGCCAAGCAAGGGAAGATTACAAAATTCCCACTTTCAAGTCATCAAATTTCAGTCAAGACTATAGCGTTTAATTTGGGATTATTGGCGAAAGCCCTCAAATTAATGTTATAGCAATTCAAATTCAAGTCCAAAGGAGATCTACGTGGAGATTACTATTTGAATTAGTCAAATTTGTCAAATACATATTTTGGAGGGAATAATCAAGGGATAGAATAGATATTGTACTCACATTGACATTTTAATCCAAATATTTTTATTTGCGATAATTTATTTGTGTTTTGATTTTTCAGACACGATAAAATTAGCGCACACAAATTTTGGCACGCCCAGTGGGACCACTCTACCCTTCATCTCTTCTCTTCATCAAAGAAGAAAGACATTACATGGATTCTCAAGGAAAAGCTGTGAAGCTGGTGAATTCCAAACTCGCCATATCAAAGTCTTCAAGCTCAAGTATCAAGAGTGTTAGCGTTACTACGAGGAACATGTCGAAGAAGTTCAAAGAATCTTTCCAAATGTCTCATCTCGCTGAGTACGTCGAAAAGAATTTGCACTCACTTAGCTATGCAAGCGAAAGTGATGCAAACAAATCTCCCCCGACTTCTCCTCGTTCCATGTTTAGCTACTCCTTCACAACAAATGTGGCTCCAGTTATGGTGATAAATGCTACAACTATAGAGGAACAACTTGCGGATTTGACGAGAGCCATTGAGGGACTTATGAAGCACGTCCAAGAACAAGATGCACAAATTGCTAGATTGATCAACAAGGCAGATAATATCAATGCAAGTCATATCACGGGAAACAAGTTGAGGCTCATGATTAAGTAGAAACGCCCATAAAGCAACATTATACTGAAAATGATAAGTCTACGAAAGAGATTCAATTTCTTCTGACGGATTGATTCCTGTGGACCAACTGAAAGAATTCATAGAAGAAACCATCAAAAGTAAAATCGAGGGAAGCTCAAGGTCATCATTTACTTACTCCAAGCTTTACTCCAAGGATTGACGGCTTGAAAATGCCAATGGGTTATCAACCATCAAAGTTTCAGCAATTTGATGGCAAGGGCAATCCTAAGCAGCACGTGGCTCACTTCGTTGAAACATGCAACAATGCAGGGGCATATGGTGATCATCTAGTTAAGCAGTTTGTTCGATCATTGAAAGGCAATGCATTTGATTGGTACGCTGACTTGGAGGCTGGCTCGATTAATGGATGGGAACAACTATAGCTAGAATTTCTCAATCGTTTTTATAACACACGACGGATTGTCAGCATGGTCGAGCTTACAAATTCTCGTCAATGGAAAGAAGAACCAGTCGTTGATTACATCAATAGGTGGAGGAATTTGAGCCTTAATTGCAAAGATAGATTATTTGAAGCTTCCGCCATTGAGATGTGTATTCAAGGCATGCATTGGGAACTATGCTACATTCTTCAAGCAATAAAATCAAAGACTTTTGAAGAGCTAGCCACTGGAGCACATGGAATTGAAATGAGCTTCAATTGCAAAGAAGATGAATATTCAGTTGATCCCAATGATGATGATGGTGATGATGGTGATGCAACACCATGAAATTTGAAAATAATTTTCAATGCTCCTGGATACGAGCATAAACTATCTAATGTCTCAAAAAAAAAAAAAAAAATCTCAATGCTCCTGGATACGAGCATAAACTATCTAACGTCTCAAAAAAAAAATCTCAATACTCCTGGATACGAACATAAACTATCTAATGTCTCAAAAAAAAGAAAAAAAAGTCTCAATGCTCTTGGATACGAGCATAAACTATCTAATATCTTTGAAAAAAATAATTTTCAGTGCTCCCGGATATGTGCATAAACTATCTAATGTCTCCAGAAAAAAAAAATCAATGCTCCTAGATATGAGCATAAACTGTCTAATGCTTCCAAAAAATAATTTTCAATGCTCCTAGATATGAGTATACATTGTCTCATGTCCTTGACAAATAAATCTCAATACTCATTGATATGAGTATAAACTATCAACAAATTCAAATTGAAGAACTCCTTGATACGAGTATAAACTATCTACAAATTCAAATGAAGAACTCTTGATACGAGTATAAACTATCTACAAATCTCTTGAAGAACTCCTTTATACGAGTATAAACTATTTACAAATTCAAATTGAAGAACTCCTTGATACGAGTATAAACTATCTATAAATTCAAATTGAAAAACTCCTTGATATGAGAATCAATAAAAATCCAAGTGAACTACGTTTTGACTTGATCCTCCAACGAGGTACGTTGGCAGCTTGAAATATATTTTTAAAGTTCAGCCACATGTCAAAAATAAAATAAAATCACATGTCATGAATCAATTTCGAGACATGTTCACTCCTTCACTTCGCTACACTCGATGTTCATGAACATGTCTCGAGGGAGCATTTGTAGACATGTAAAATTTCATGTCTAATTGAATGATGACAATTTATCAATTTTTATTTATATTTTGGAATTTACTAAATTAATTCCAAGTATAAATAGTCAATGTAATTGATATTTTGATATATATTTTATCATCAAATCAATGGCCGCCAAGTGTCAAAGTGAAGTATTTCGGCCAATCAAATAATGCTCTGCAGTCAAAGATTCCAGTCAATCAGACCGCGCCATGTGGAGCAATTGCATGTACGCTCCAATCAAATCAAGACAAATATTGGTTATATTTATCTCTTTACAAAAATGCAAATATTAAAGAGATAACGTCAAATTTGACCAATCATATTATTCCAAATATATAATGTATTTGTTTCTTTAAATTAAATTATAAAGAGATAATACAAAAGATGTTCAAGTAGATTACAATTCTACCTCTTTGACACCTATATAAAGGGGTCCTTACACCCTCATTTGACACACAGAGCTCGAGAAGGAAGAGCCAAGCAAGGGAAGATTGCAAAATTCCCTCTATGCAATTCCTCAAGTGACAGAGCTCGAGAAGGAAAGAGTCAAGCAAGGGAGGATTGCAAAATTCCCACTTTCAAGTCATCAAATTTCAGTTAAGACTATAGTGTTTAATTGGGATTATTGGCGAAAGCCCTCAAATTAATGTTATAGCAATTCAAATTCAAGTCCAAAGGAGATCTACGTGGAGATTACTATTTGAATTAGTCAAATTTGTCAAATACATATTTTGGAGGGAATAATCAAGGGATAGAATAGATATTGTACTCACATTGAGATTTTAATCCAAATATTTTTATTTGTGATAATTTATTTGTGTTTTAATTTTTCAGACACGATAAAATTAGCGCTCACATATTATATATATATAATATATATATATATGTATATATATATATATATATATATATATTTGGCCATTCCAAATGCAGTTATAAATTATAAAAGGCCGTTACAAAAGTCGTTACGCTTGATTCCGTGTACTGTAGCCGTTACAAAATTCATTTCAAAAGCCGTTATATTATATTAAAAACGATGGCATTTTGGTGTCCATTATTCCTAAAGCCGTTACAAAGGTGTGTTCCAATTTTTTTAATTATGTTTTTAAATTTTTTATCGTTTGATCGACATTGTGTGTTGTGGCACCATACAATTTATGTGAAAATAATTGAAATAAATTAAAAAATAAAAATCTTGCATTTGAAATTGATACATGTATGCAATTTGCAATAAATTTGTATATTCATAAATGTTAGTGTTACATTGATATAACTGTCATCTTACAGTATTTTACTGCATGGGTTAATCGAGCCGTTAAAATTAAGATCTAACCGTCAATATGATCACACTTATAAAATAATTCATTCAGCAAAGTTGTAGCCTTATTGGGTATACGGATTTAGAAATATCGTTCGCGGAACGTAATAGTAATCATTCAACTTGGTGTATTTTTAAATCCGGCCATGTGATGTAAAATCATACCGTCTTATATAATTTAATTGACACATACTTGTATATATTTAAATTTGGCATGGATCGGATCCTCGGATGTAAAGATATCGTATTTTTCAATTTGAAATTTTTAAATGACTCATTTTTTTGTAATTGTTTTTGCAATGACCCATGTAATTTACCTTTGTAACAGTCTTTGTAATGGTCATTCAAATTTAATATTCTCTCCATTTTTTTTTTGGATTGATTTTCAAAAATATTAATTAGTAACGGCTTTTGTAACAGCTTATTCTAAATAGGCCGTTACAAATTAATTTCCCGCCATTTATCCTGCCTTATTTTGGAGCGGTCTTTGTAAGGGTTTTTATGATAATTTGGCCGTTCCAATTAATAATTTTTTTAAAAAATTATTTTTTTGGAGCAGTTTTTGTAATGGCTAAATATTATCACAGTTTTTGGAACGGCTATAGAGACGATTTTTGTAACAGCTATTGACTTCACAAAAAAAAAACCATTAAAAAAAAAGGCTTTATAAAAGCCGTTGAAAATTAGTAACGATCAATAAATTATCATGGTTTTTGGCACAACACAAAATTTGTAACAACCTTAGGCACGGTTATAGCATTACCAAAAAAATTTTTTTTTACACCCCAATGATGTCAGCACGTCCGATCCGTTACAAAACCGTTATAAAAGTCGTGTCTATATGAACGGCCTATAATCATTACAAAAAGCCGTTACAAATCACACTTTTTTTGTAATGAACTTGGGCGTTGGAGTGCTAACTCCTTTTTTGCAGGTCTCCCCTCTAGGATCCGCATTCACTGCGGCCCAAGTTTTGAACGACAATCCATATCCTTTTAGACTTGTGCGATTTTGAACGCATCAATAATAATAATAATAATAATATAATATAATAATGATAATAATAATAATAATAATAATAATATAATAATAATAATAATAATAATATAGTAATTAGTTAATAGTTATTATTTTTAATTTTATAATATTTCAAAACTTTTATGTTCAAAAATATATTAATTTTTATTGTTAGGTATTTGTTCAATAATTAATAAATTAAAAATTATTTCAAAATACTTAATAAGAATGAAGATGAAAAAATGGTTAGTAAGGATAATTGCTATTAAATTATTTCGATTGTTCTGTTGTGAATAATTTTATTTATACTTGAAAATTTATTTTTGGATTTGAATATTTAAATTAGACCATGAATATTTTTATTTATAATTGATATCTTAAACTTTCTATTATACTAGTGTGTCTGGCAGCCACAAACGTGCATGTAATTAATTTAAAATATAAATAATATATTTCTTACTCTTTTAAAATATTTATTTTAGTTAAATAAATAAAAATATGAAAAAAATAGAGTTGTATTGGGTAGTTATTTAGAGAAAATTCATGAACTGATAAAAAAAATAAATATAAAATTTTGAAAAAAAAAATGATTATAATTACATAAGAATCTTATGTTTTATGAAATAATGAACAAAATTGATAATAAGAGAAAAGTAAAAACAATGAAAAGAATTTTGATATCATGAAATGAAAAAATGTAGTAAAAAAGTTAAAAATCAATGAAGAAAATTTCGAATATAAGTAATTTCATGAACTCATAAAAATGATAAATATATATTAAATAATAATAATTATAATTAACGCAAAAATTTCATATTTCATGAACCCATGAATCAAAATTGATAATAGAAAAAGTTAAAAAACAATAACAAAAAAATTAATTTTTCATAATCTCATGAAATGAAAATTGATTGTAAAAAAAATAAAAAACAATGAAATTAATAATTTTCAAACATAAAAAAATCATGAACTCATAAAAATAATAAATACAAATTAAATAAAAATGATTCTAAGTAACACCAGTATCATGTATTTCAAGAACTCTTGAAATAAGAATTGATAACAAAAAAAGTAAAAAGCAATGAATTTTTTTTTTGATCTTTCATGGTCTCATGAAATAAAAATTATAATAAAAAAATTAAAATGAAATGAAATTTTTTTCAAACATCATATATTTCATGAAGTCATAAAAATTCATCAATATAAATTAAACAAAAAAATATTATAATTAGCGCAAAAATTATATATTTCATGAACTCGTCAAAAAATTATAATAAAAAGTAATGAAAAAAAATTTGATCTTTCATGATCTCATGAAACTAAAATTGATAATAAAAAAATTATATATCAATAAAAAATTTCAAACATAAAAAATTTCATGAACTCATAAAAAATAGATAAATACAAATTAAACTAAAATGATTATAATTAAAAAAATCATATGTTTCATGACTCATGAAATAAAAATTGGTAATAAATAAAACAATAACGCAATAAAAAATATTTGATCTTTCATGATTTCATGAAACGAAAACTGATAATTAAAAAATTAAAAATCAATGAAAAAAAATTCGAAGAAAAGATGTTTTTATGAACTTATAAAAAAATGAACCAAAAAAGCGGACATACCATGGCAAACGATGATCACTCTTTTTATTAGTTATAAAAATAAAATTTCAATAAAAATTTTAAATCTAACTTATCGAGATGTGTGATCTTCTCTCTGTTGTTTAATTTGGAGTATGAAATTTAAACTACAACTTCAATAATAACTACAAAAGCAAATTAAAAAATAGGTTAGAAATTAAACACAAATAACAATAATAACTAAAAAAAACCATACTAAAAAAATTATAAATTAACAATAACTACAAATCTAATTAGAAAATATTACGAATATAATGAACCAAAAAAGTGGACATACCATGTCCCGTGCGATGCACGAATTAAATTAATTAGTCAATAAAATATATTTATAAAAAATTTAATTGTGTAAAATTCAAATGAAAGATATATTTTAAATTAATAATACAAATAGATTTTATCTTCAAATCACATTGTATCAATATCAAAAAAATTAAAATTCACAATATATACAAAGAGATATATCAACAAAATAATTGAATAAGTATTACTTTTGATAAACTAAAAAACAACCTTCTTCGTATTGAAGAAAGTTACTAAAAATAAATTAAAATATAATTTTAATAATATATTAACATCATATTCAAAATTTAGTTAATAAAATTCATGGAAATTCCAAAGAAGATAAATTGCAAATTATACAATGGAAATATAATTAACTCGTTGAAGTTCAACTTATAATATATGAAATAAAATAGTAAATCAACCAAATGGTTAACTAATAAAATCCCAACTTTAGCAAAAAAATGATAATAATTAGCACAAAAATGATAATAAACTACACCATGAAATCAAAAAAGAGAAAAAATAACATATAAAAAAAAATCCTAATAATAAGATGAAAAAAAACTTAACAGAGAAAAAAAAAATAAGAACATGTTTTTCTATTATATTACAAATAAAGCATATACATCACAAAAAATGTAGTCAACCTTCATTCATAAATTAAAAAGGCTTGAGCTCAATAAAATACAAAAGAAAATTGGTGTATTTATAGTGATAGGAATTTGCTACATTATGAATTTTCAGCATATTTCATTAATCATTGCTTATGTTTGGTGTTCCTATTGACCGTTTTTTTATTTTATGCAAAATTTTTGGATTTAATTTGGTAACTTAACTTTTTTAAATGGAATGAATTAACATTCCTGCCAAAATTAAACCAATCAATTTAATTTTTTCATGCAAAATGTTAGGAATTTAATCTACTAACTGAAATTTTTAAAAAAGAAAAATTAAAAACCCTACTAAAATTAAAGCCGACCAGTTATATTTTTTTTATGCAAAATTTTAGGAATTTAATTAGTCATTAATTGATTTTTTAAAAGAAATTAATTCTTGCTAAAATTAAATCAATCAATTAAATTTTTTTAGATAATTAAATAATTCAAAATTCTAGAAAATTAGATTTTTGGTCAAAATAATAGATAATATATTAATAGAGTAGACACATATAAGAAAAATTAGATTTTTTATATTTTAAAAATTAAATTACTAATTTTATACCACTATATAAATAATGTAAAAATATAAAAATAAATATGTTAATCATTGTCAAAAATATTTTAATTAATTATAGTTTTAAATTATATTAAAAAATTAATTACATAAAGTAATTTGATTCTATTAAGAATATATATGGTTACATATGGTAAATTTTTAATTAAAAATAATTTTAACATAAAATTTATTTAAAAATAAAAAATAAAAGTAATTATAACCAAAATTATTATGGTCATGAAAATATATATATAATATATATATATATATATATATATATATGTTAAAATCTATAAAGAAAACTATTTATATATATATGATATATATGTGAAAATTGAAGAATTTAGGTCAATACACGCCCTTCATATACATATATATATATTATATATATATATATATATATAACAATAGATAGGTTAATAGATAGATAATAATATGTAGATAATAGATAATATATATGTTCAATTAAAAAATTATTCTAATTTTAGTAGCATTGAGATAGAATAAAAATAATTATACTCAAAATTATGAATTTCAAAATATTACAAAAATATAATTTCTAATATTTTATTAATTTCTGAAATTTCTGAAATTTTATATTTCTCAAATTTATGAAAATAATCTACATTTCTGAAATTTCTGAAAAAGTAATTTCTGAAATTTTGCTTCTTTTTTTTGTGAATTTTTTAATTTTTGTGCATTTTGTTGTATTTTAATTTTTTATGTAATTTCTATATATAATAGATATGTTTAATTAAAAATTATTTCAAATAAAAATACACGTTGAAGTGGAATAAAGATGATTATGCTGAATATTTTAAATTTCAATATTTTGAAAAAGATAATTTCTAATAATTTTATCAATTTCTGCAATTTCTATAAATTTATATTTCTCAAATTTCTAAAAATAAAATACATTTATGTAGTTCCTGAAATTTTGCTTCTTGTTTTTTTGTAAATTTTTTAATTTTTATGAATTTTGCTGTATTTTCAAAAAAAATTATGTAATTTCTATAATTTCAAAAAGTATATATATAATTTTTGAAAATAATAATTTTTGAAAAATTAATTTCAAAAGTATGCATTAAAAAATAAATAATATCTATCAATATAATAATAAATAGGGGATATAATTAACTTAAATATGTTAAATGTATTGAAAATATATGCCATTAATGCCTACTTACCAAATAGAGAATTTTGACAATTAAAAAAAATTCAAAATTGTAGAAAATTAGAATTTAGTCAAAATTGAGGAATCGGGGTCAAAGGACCGCCTTCAAATATATATTTAATAGATAGTTAATTAATACAAAATTATATTTTTAGCCCTGTAATTTAGATCATTAGCACTTTTCGTTCTGTAAATTTCTCTTAGTTTACACATTTAATTCATTTTTTGATAATTTTAGTACAAGACTTTACAGATTTGATCCTTTTTTTTTTTTTTTTTGCAGATGTAATCCCGCAATTACAATTTTGATCCTCCCTTAAGTTTTTCGGCCAGCCCTTTTGGCCGGAAAGTCACGTCAGGTAACACATTAGTTGCTAAAATACTATATGGACATTACTATTTTATCCTTACTGAAATTTTAAAAAATATATTTGAAAAAAAATTATGCAAGAACTTTATGGTGGATAAAATATATAATCTAAAAAAGAATATTACATAAAACTATTTTATAAAATTCTAAACAATATATATATATATATATATATATATATATATATAATCATAATTTATAATTTACAAGAGCATTTTGGTCAATTCACCATAAAATTGAATGAAAATCTAACAAAGGTTAATAAAAATAAGCTGGCCCAAAGATGCCCAAGCGGCTCAAAAAAGAATATAAAAATAGAAGGCCCAATGACACTTGGCGGATGCCCCCTAGAAAAAAGGCACAAGGCGTCCCTCTACTCGGACCACAGGAGGAGTCCCCCTACACGGACCATTATCAAAGCCCAGCAAATCATCCGGCCCAAAAAGCCATACACATGGCAGCCCACTTTCCTACGTGACATCTCGTCAGCCTATGTGTTAGCAACCACTTTAGACCGGATCAGCCCTAGGAGGACTCCTCCTAGCCGATAGGACTCCTTGCAGCCCTCAACTTCTAGAGAAAAAGGACTCCTTGTTGACTAAGGAGTCTCCCCCAAACTCAGAGATAAGTTTCAACAGCACAACTAACCGAAGATAAGGGCAAATCAAGCCTTATCCTAATAACCTTTATCCATTTTTCACGAAAATAGAGGAAACATGCTGACTCCAACCGGAAGGGGCATCCCCTACCTTATAAATACAGGTCCACTCCTCCATTCGATGGAGACATGATTGGGGTAGATTTCCAAATGCATTCTTGACACTTTTCTCACTCTCTAGACGCCTTCCCCACGTCTCTCACACCTATATCACTTTCTAAACACTTTTAAGCACTCAACAAGCACATTATCAAGTGTTCATACACTTCTACACCTATATCGTTCACCATATCTCGATTTATATTGCATTTATTTACTTTTATCATTATTCAAGCTCAAATCCAATACTAACTTTGGCGTTGGAGTGCTAACCCCTTTTTTGCAGGCCCCCTTTCAAGATTTGCATTCGCTTCGGTCTAAGTTTTGAACGACAATCCATATCTTTGAACCCGTGTATTTTTTTAACACATTATTAGCGCCATCTATGGGAACATAGATCTAAGACGTGAGAATAATGAAAGGAGTTCACACAGCTAATGTTTTGGCTTCGCCTATTGAAACCATGGCTAATAGTCATTGTATAATTGTGCCTAATGATTGTTTACTATGATTTTTCATTTTTTGGCTATGGTAATTAGCCGTGATAAAGATTCATATTTCTTGTAGTAATGTCAGCTAATTTTTTATATTGATTAATGCTATCATGAATTATCTTTCATTTCTCTTGAACTATGGCGAAAAATATTTACTTTTGATAAATTATAATTATATTATTTGCAGATACTGATAAGTAATAGTATCGCCTTAAAAATAAGTCGAATTTATTCATTTTAAGAGTAAAAAATATTATGATTGAATTTAGCATGATCTACTTCTTATATTTGGACGTGTCAAATAACTATATATGTTTGAGGGGATAAATTATGGCTGTTCATCTCTTTTATTTTTTTTAACTATGTTAATGATTTCATACTTTCAATTATATTTTCTTCTATAATTAGGGCAAAAACTTGAGAAATTAAATTTATTTTTTTATCAATTTATGACTTATTAATATAATTAGGCAAAAAAATATTGATTATATAGCTCAAAATACTTTGATTTTATTCTACAAAGATATTAAAAAAATATTTAATAAATTATTAGGCATTTTGATAGAATACAATTATTTATAAATAAACAACAATGACAAAGTGACATTTATCCTTGAGCACCCGAACTTGAGAAAAAAACAAAATTTAATAATAAGAAGTTGAACAGATGAAAAAAGAATCACAAAAAATAGAAAATGGATAATATATAAGAAAGCAAATATTGGATTAACTAAAGAGAAAAAAATAATTAATCATAATAAAGTTGTCAATTGAAAGTTTTAATAAGGAAGGAAAATCAATGAGTTATATTTGTTTCGAAAATCTTTAAATTCTTTTTTGCTGTGAGTTGAATTTGTTTTTGTTTTGTTTTAGATCTTTTAATTGTTCAAAAAAAAATCTAGAAGAGCTTAAACAAGATGTAATTATATAAAAAATCATACAGAAGAGTACAATAAAAAAATATATTATTGTAAAATTAAAACTTTGTTTAAAATATATTAAGTCAACTACTTGAAGTTTTAGTAAAAATAGAGTAATTTTTTGTTAAGAAAAATTTTAGTGCACTTTCTAAAGAACTGTTTACCTTAAAGAAAAGTAACTAATAATTGTAATTCGAATGTTTTAGAAAGATTATTTCGAATTCCGATGCATGATTAGTTGTGTCTTTTTTAATAGTATAATTGATTAGATGTTTTCTTAAGAGCTTGGATTATAAATAATAATGAGAATAATATACTACAAAAAAAAAATTTAATTATGGTTAATAATTGTCATGATTAAATACAAAAAAGTCATAGTAAATAGTTATTAACAACGGTCATACAAATGTTGTGGTCGTGGTATCTGCGAGGGTGGCTAAAAGTATTTGTCATGACTAAAAATTATACCCAATAGTTTTTTTTGTTAGTGATAGAAGAATTATTAATTGTTTGTCCAAATTTAAATAATAGCTTAATTTGATTATAAAGAAACTAGCTACGTAAATTGAAGTAAAATTTTAGTAAAAGACAGGAGCAAAAGCTATTATGATTTATTTTCATGTCAATTACTTGAATATTAGATTGACTTCAAATATGTAGATTGTTACATGAATTTAACTACTAAAAGAGAAGTAATTAGCCATATATATATATATATATATATATATAATATTAATATTATATATAATAATATAGTATATAAATAAATATTCTTAAAACTTTTTATAAAAAATCAAAATTACAACTATATATCTCAATAATGGAGTGAAAATAATCGGCATAGTAACACATAAATAAATAAAAATCAAGAGATACACAGAAAGATAATAGAATTAACAAAAAAAATCACAAATTTTGCCATAGAACTATATATTCATTAAGGACATTTCATAAAAAAAAACTTAATAAATTGATATTATTTATAAACCATATAATAATTTTATATTGGTATTTAAATAAATGACTATTAATTATTATTTTTTCAAAATTCAAAGTTTGTAAAATATTTAGATATTTTATAACCTTTTCTTTTCAAAACACTTCATCATTGGTATCAACAAATATCTCCCACTCAATATAATAAATTATCAAGTCATTACGTCATTCATCACCTATCTTATTTCGCAATTCGATTTCGTCGATATACATTGCTGAAAAAGCTCTTTCTATAGATATTGTTACCACAGATAATATTAACGCCAGTTCAATAATATGACACATGAATGAAAAAATCACTCAACAATCTTGACACGAAAACTTGAAAAATCATGACAACTTGAAAACTCATAACTTCGCCTCATATTGAAAATATATGTGCCGAGTTAGTCTTTTAATGAAACAATATTATGAGAAGAAATATCATCAAAATGAATCTTAGCAACATGCATATATAAGTTTCATATTCTCTTAATAATAAATTTATCCATTCCTTTAAAATTAAAACCTTCATTTATACAATCATATATTTCACAATTAATTTTTATATTTACGTTTGCATTTGTCCATTGGAATTAAATATATGAAGAAACAAAAATTTATTTTATCTAATAAATAAAAAAAGTTATTAAACTAACAAAAGAAAAGTTGGTCAAAAATTAAAAATATAAAATATAAAATATAAAAACAATAGAAATTTGGAAAATCATTACTTGATGTTGACAGTTGAGAAAATTGTGCGATGGAGCAAACTTTTTTTTTTTTTTTTTTTGATTAAGTAGAAATTGTGTGGTTCTAACTACTGGAGATAAAATATCTAAAAGTAAAGAGACGAGAGAAAATACTTCACGAGAAAATATAATTTTTATAAAGTTTATGCCTCCTTGGTCCTTGAGTTCCTTGAATTCCCATTCCTTCTTGTGCTTTCTCATATATATATATACATATCAAAATAGGCATTAGGCTAAAGCCTTTGACTAATATCCTGTCAATACCACTCAAGTCTAAAATCACACAAAACAAAATAAAAATCATGGGCTAATGGCCTTTGTCTTGGGCCAAGCCAGTTGGCACTGCCCCTACATATATAGGTAATACGTTTCCTATAAAGAGCTCATGAATTGAAAATTATATCATTTTTGGTCTAATTTAATTCTTGCGTGTCGAGAAGGACCCAAACAGTGCAAAGCCTAATTTTTTTATTTTTCCTCTCTTGTCAAAAGTTGGGTTATAATCCCTTCAAAAACAAATATGCCTCTCACATGCCATAATTCGCTCCAACACACTCGAACTTAATGGCCACATGAGTATCACGGTCACTTTCAACAAATATTTAACGGCAAGGAAAAGTAAGAAAAATTCTAAGTTATGTATTGTCCTTGAAGTGTGTATCCTGTAATTATTGAGATCAAAAGTGCACAAGGGCTAAATTATAAGACCAAACATGTTCTATGAGAGCATAATGCTTCTAATCCTCTAAAATGTGCACTTAACGACCACGTGAATCTCACTTACTATTCCCATCAATTATTTAACTGTAGAACTAAACGTAAGACACAATGTCAGATATTATCTTTAAAGTGATAATTTCGTAACCATTGGGACTATTTTGTTTTCTTAACTTTAAAATTGAACTACTATTCCTAATTTTTCTCATAAGTTTAATTAATTTAATATATATATATATTGATGTCAAAATTTTAGAATAAATTACTAACTAAAATCCAAATTATATTGACTAACAATAGTTTTTCAAATTGAAGTTCATAATAAATTTATATTTTATACATATTTAAGATGACAAATTTGCAAGAAGCTCCTACGGCTTTATGCATTTCTTATGGATTGATCCAAGATAAAATATATAATTTTTTTTTATTCTGAATTGATTAAATAGGCTTAAATATGTTCAGTACAGTAAGTTAAGAGAGTGATCCGCGTAAAAGTGCATAGTGTTCAAATTCAGTAGAATTGAACTAGTAAGGTTTACTCATGCCTATAAAAAGGGGGCCTCCATCAAACAGTACAACAATGAGACAACAGGTCATAACAATTCAAAAGACTGAAGTCCAAAACGAGTTTCTTTGCCACGATGAAGCGCTATAACTGCGTAATAATTCCACGTCTTTCTTGACATTAAATCTTAAAGTCTTGATGTCATATTTTAAGGAAATACGGTTTACTCCACAAAGCTGAATAAGATTTTCATCAGTCCATATTTAAAAAAACGCTTCAAGTTCTTGAATCAAAATTTCCAACTATAACCATCATTTTAATAAATTGTAAAACTTACACTTTAAATCTATAAAATTTCATTTTGTTCGTATATTTCTAATCTCATAACTCATTTTTGCAAATTCAAAATTTTGTGTGAACAATATAAATACAAGGGAGTCATGATCAATTGCCTTTTCTTAATTTTCTTTTTTTCTTAATTTGAAGATGATGGTGGATACACGTGAATAATTTGAACTCAGAATGTACAAACAAATACAAGAAAGTATTATTTAATAATAGGTAGACCAAAAACCCACACCATGTATTCAACTATTAAAACCTCTTCGAATTCAATTATTGCAATTCTAGGTCAATTAAAATTGACATACATTTTGAAACTTATATGTAAGTATATACTAGGTTGAACCGCACTCCATGAGTGTGCATATTTTGAACTTTTATTATATTCATTTAATTAAATATTAAAAGAGAATGAAAGGAAAAATTATAATTTTAGTCCTGTAATTTAGGGATGCATTTTTAGTCCTGTACAAATTGATTTTCGAAATTTAGTCTTGTAACTTTATTTAATTGCAATTTAATTGGGTCATGTGCAAGTCACATGCAATTTTTCAGTCAAATGGGCCGAAAAGGGATGAAAATTGCCAAAATTTTAAAGTTACATGACTAAATTGCGAATATCAATTTGTACAGAATCAAAATTGCCACCTCATAAATTACAGAACTAAAATTGTATTTTTTTTTAGAATGAAAATAAAATAATTGTAAATAAATTTTCAATATCGATGAACTAAATAAGATAATCACAACTTCATTGTATACGCGATATATATCAATAAAATGTTTTACATTATTGACAACATCAAGATCAAATATGGCATTAAAAGTTCACAAATAATTAAAATTGTTGCTATTTCCATCCACCAATATCACAGGTCAGGAACCAACTCATTTCACCAATCTGCAAAAACAAAAAAAAAGATAGTCAAAATCTTATCTAGAGGAAATATCAAATAATATATGTATCCAAGAAACAACAAAAAAGACTGCATGCATTGCTTAATCGCAACATACATATGGGGGTATTTCAGCTTTATACCAATAGCAAAAAATCCACATATTTTATAATATATTGGAACTCAAAAGATGTAAAGCTGCATTGAACTAATAGATTCAAATTTTGAGAAATGATTTAGAAGGACTCAACATCAAAAAATAATTTGAAATTTCTCAATGTTAAACAAAATATAGCTAAAATTAGAGTTGAAAGATTTAAAGTTTTTTGAGTTTACAACTATTCATAAGATTTAGGGGAAAAGGTAATTGTAGTTTTTTAAGTTAGGGGTAACAATTTTGCTCTTGTTTAAATTAAATTTGTATTTTGATCCTGTAACTTTTAAAATTATGATAATTTTAGTCCTGTGGCCGAAAATTCCCTGTCGTTGGTCATGTTAACACCTAAATTAGGTTTTTAGGTGAATTTGATATTATTACGGTACAACATGTTGTTTTTTTTTAAAAAATAATTAAAAAAAACTCAATATCAAAAGAATTTGAAATCTACCAATATTCAGCAAAAGATGCATATTTAAAAACTAGAGTTGAAAAGCTTAAAATCCTTTGGAGATTACAATTGTTCAAAAGATTTAGCAAGAGACTAATTATATTATAGAAGGAAAATTTTAGTACTTTCCTATGAATAATTTTCCAAGAAATTACTTTACAGTTTCAAATACTTACACTTACCCTCATTTTTCTTCCTACATGACCTTGCAAAATAACACGAGGCAAGTCCCAATAGTAGTGTAGCTAACCCGCCAACGAATATTGCTACAAATTTTGGGGAACCGTCTCTAATTCCGTCGTCTGCAAATGCAAAAATACTAGCATAATTAAAAATACACTTATTCTCTTATATATATATATATATATATATATATATAATATTTTGCATGTTAGAGTTGATCTTTTAACATTTTAATCGCCTCAAATTTGGTGATTGATGGTAGTCTGCAAATTTTTTGTGAGATAGGAGAGAAATTCCTATTTTTGTTTTAATTTTCTTTAATTTTTGTTTTTTGCACTCAGTGGTAGTTATATCCCCTTCCCCTCCAAAAAAAATATTACGAAGCTGGAAAAGACACCAATTTTTCCTCTAACAAAAAGTTTTTTGACGAAGATATGTGGGGCACATGATCGACGCCGTTAAAAAACTAACCAAAAAATGGAAGAGGACCAATTAATTTTTGTAAGTTACAGAACTAAAATTGTTAATTCCGTAACAAATGGAATAAAAAATAAAATAGACCTAACTTATAGCACGATAAATTCTAATTTGGACCTAGTTCGATCAAATTTGAATTAATTATATGGCAACTGTGGTGTATAGTTGAGGGAAAGTGACTGATCATACACACTTACTTTGTGATTAATTTGATTAGGCTAAATTTGGTCCGGACAAGAATTATCCGGTGAACTCAGCATGGTTTAAAGGGGGAGAACAAGAGAAATGCAGCTCTATTCATACCTTCAAATGAGTAACTTCCAAATCCATGACCTCCGTTGTATTCATAGCTGACAAAGCAGCCATCCAAATATATTTCTCCAGAAACTGAATATCTGCATTCGTCCTCAGCAATCCGGGCCGCACTGTCAACGCATGCGCCACAATCGCAGGCCCGCAAACTCCCCGCACACTGCCCCACGACATGGATCGCTTCGTAAGTCGTCTCGCAGAATCCATTCCCGCTCACAACACAGCTCTCCAGGGCTGCAAGTGCTGCATATTTCGTCTCCTCAAATCCGTTTCTCTTAACTCTATGTTTGCTGCAGGCCTGATGGAGAACTCGATCAGGCCCGGGATCCGCCTCCCCCCCATCCTCCTCCTGATAATGAACATAGCAGCCAGAAAGCTGGATTCTTGCTGGTAAATGTTTCCCGCAAAGATCTTCTGACAGGGCCTGGAAATTGCTCACACAGCTTCGGCACTCCCCGGGGGTTAAATCGTTCCTGCACTGAAACCTGCCTGAAATTGCGGTCTCGTCATCAGCAACGATGGTTTGAAAAAATCTGGATTGTGAGGACTGAGCTATAAATTCTTGAAACAGCCCGGAGAGTAACGACGAACGAGAAGGAATTAAGGAAGTCGACTGATTCGAACACTGGTTGTATATTAACTTATGATGGCCATCTATGATAAGGGTGTTGACAGATTGTAGTATCAGAACAAAACATAGGATCAAAGTATAAGAATTTGTTGATGAATCCATGTGGGCTGTCTCTGATCATTGATTCGAGCCTGATTCAGTCCTGATTTCGTCCTTTAAACGCGTTTGGTTTAACTTTCCGTTGAGAAAATCAGCTTCGATTTTAGTAAAAGCTGGAGACTGTTCTTTGGTTCCTTATAAGGTTTAGGTTTTTTTCCAGCCTAACTTCGTCTAACGTTGTGGCAAATTGAGATTATTAAACCTGAATTCCCTGGAAAAGGGATAGGCATCTGCTGGAAGTTGGGACGAGCATCGCTTCTAATGGAATAAAGATGCTATGTTTTTTAGTAGTTTAGCATCGGCAGCTCCATTTTTGGAAAAAAGTGTATATATGCAAGTAGGGGAAGGTTTGAATTTCTGATTGAACAAGAAATGACTACTTTCTTTTAGGTGTGACTTGTGAGGAAGTTTTTGACTTTTGAGCATAAGGATTTCTCATTATTTTTTTCTTAGGAAATTAGCTTTTTTTCATTACGGGGCTTATTGGGAAAAATGCAAGCAACTCTCTGGTGATATTGTAAATATGCAAATTATTCTCTATGAAAAAAATAATAATTTATCTCCCTGTATATGTCAAAATACAGCAATTTAATTATCCCCCTATGTTTTTTAAAATAAAGCAATTTACAACAAGGAGTTAAATTGTTTCATTTTAAAAATAACAAGGGAGTAAATTGCTATTTTATTTTTATAGGGAATAATTTGCTAATTTGCGAGATCACGAGAGAATAAATTACTATTCACTCATAGGTAATTACACTGAATGAGTTCTAGTGTAATTATTAGTAAATTCTCTATAATTTAGAAAATTATCCCTACTATTCGGCCTTGATATTTGTTTTCAGCGATAAATATATCTATTCTTTATATAGTAAAACTTAAGCAATTTGTTGACATCATCAGAAAATGTGAATGAAGATTCATATGCACCACTTACAAACTTATTGTAGATTAAACATATATTTTCTGAACTACTTATAAGGGCGAAAATGTATCTCCTCATATACATTAGCGTGTGAAGATGTATAAGTGTAGTTTTGTCAGAAATTTTTATTTGACTTGCAATAATCAGTAATAAGTCAATTGATATAAATATAATTTTTCATCAATTATTTTTGTTGATATAAGCAAATTCCGTGAATTTTTATATTTTTTACAATTGTATCTATTTATTGGATGGAAAACCATCAAGTATTAAATATAATTTTCTAAGTTATATGAGATTTATATATAATTATATCAAATTTAAAAAAAAAACAATATAATTATCTCTTTGTTGGGAATATAAGAAATTTCTATGCTCAAGGATTTCGATGGTAAAGCAGATTGAGAAAAAATAATAATAATCAAGGAATTTCGAGTTCGAGTTTGAGTATCGGGATAGCATTCATCGTCCTAATCTTTCTGTGAAGACTAACGTGGTATAGATAAATAATAAAAGGTTTAATGCAACTTATTTGTTTGTGATATTCTAAAATAAATAAAGAATTTTTTATTAAAAAAATAGTAATTTATCTCTTTTGTATTTTAAAATGAAGTAATTTATTTTCTTGCAATTTTAAAATGCACAGAGAGATAAATTATTATATTTTAAAAAATAAAAATCTCTTTTTTTATAGAAGAATAATTTACATATTTTAAATATCACAAAATGATTTTTTGCAATTTTTTCCAATAATAAAGTGGTACGTGGTACTTGAATATTGTGATACATAAAATGATTGGACTTATATATTTTAAATAATAATCTAATAAAATCGAAACTTACTAAAAATTTGACTTGATTGTAATTGCTACACACTAATAATTAGGACAGAACCATTTTCTAGTTTTATTTGACTAAAATGAATTTTTTTCAATTCTCATTATATAATTTAAAAGAATTAGAAAGAAAGAAGGGGGGGGGGGGGGAAAGTAACTCGTCAGGGGCTTATTAAAAGTTTGTATAATTATAATATCTCTTTATTGTTTAAAAAACTATAAATAATTTTTTGAAATTAATAATTGTTTAACGTATATTCTTTTGTAACAGTCTATTATATATAGGAGATATTTATTAAAAGATCATTAATTTTAAAGGTATTTATAATTTTTTAGATATGATGAGGTATTTATAATTATGATAAATTTCAAAAGAATTTATTATAATTGATAATAATCTATACTATATACAAAAGAAAACTTCATTTTCACTCACAAATGGCAATTACTTACACCGTGACATCAATTCTACAAATTATCAAAACAACCCTTATTTATTTACAACTACCCCTGTTCAAATTCTTCTTTTTATCTATATGATCTATACTATCTATATAGATACTAATATGAAAATTTCACCCACACAAAATTATTGTGTCGACTATAACTCTAAATTAATTTTATTTTATTTATTTATTTTTAAATATAATGATTTATCTATTTTATTTTTATTTATAATATATTTTAAAATGTAAATAATTATTATTATATATGCATCAGAGACAGCATACTATAACGATTAGTAATAAGAAGGAAAAAAAAAAAAAAACAAGAGGTAAGATATGAGCCGGCACCTCCTGTTGCGCCTTTAATCCTTCCGTGGCGGCAACAGGGTGAGTCATCACCCACTTTTGTTCTAGTTTCATCCAAATTCTTTGGATCAAATGGAGTTGTTTGCTACAACGTGGTTATTATATTAATCATTAAGGACTTATGGTATTTATTGTGAAATATCATCGCGAGCCATCTTTGGAGTCGATATATATATATGAGTATCCAAGAGGTTTTTTTTATTTTGATATTGTTTGGTTCGTTGCAATATTCAATATATGCATGCGATTTTTAAATGATCTGTTTTCTATTTGATTAATTGTTCAACTCGCTTCATGAATTTGACCATGTGGTTCTTGTTGTGGCCGGTCAATGGGCCGAGGGCTGGACAGTTCGCGGGATACGTTAGGTAGTGTTGGGCTACTGGCTGAGGCTCCGCCATTAAATTCTCGCTAGGGTGTCCTTTCATAAGCAGACTGGAGATTGTTTGTGAGTGAATAGCATCAACATGTATAGCCTACATAAGGGTTGTGGTATAACTCCCTGAATGGAAGATAAAGTAGTAGATGTTCTTTTTGGAGACATAAGGTAGTATTTATATGATTCTGCCATGGCCAGATATGGTCTTCCACAGGATCTATCGTAAAACTATTGTCAGTCAATATAATATGTTTTCAGTATTTTGATCGACTATTCTATTTTTAATATTTTATTTCATGTGCACCCACTCGTTGCCTCACTAAGCTTTTACTGATCTAGTTTGAATTCATTCCTCTAGATATATGCGATAACTTGAACAAATCACGGTCTAGCAAACCTAGAAAAAGAGAAAGGTGATTGGGAAAAAGATCAAATGATTAGGATTTGTAATTATTTATCAGGTTATTATTTTCGTGAATATGTTGTTGCTATAATATCAATTATGTAGCATTCCAAGAATAGGTCTAAAGAAGGGACCGTACTTTTGAAATGTGACATTCTTTTTCAGAGAGCTCGTCAATAAAAAAATATAGCAAGTGTTCGAAGCTTTAGATATTCATCTGTTTGGATCAGTGGTCGAATTCAATCCACATGAGAGTAATCGACCTTTTAGGACCTAGTGAAAGGTTTTTATGGGCGTTCTTCGTAAATATACACTAATTCGAAGGATTGGAGATGGTGTAAGTCCTCATTATGTTCATATATATGGGGTCAATTTATTCAACCAAAATTCCGTATTTGAATCTTTTCGTATGAAAATCCCGTCTGGGCTACAACAGTCATGAACAACGATAGGGGATTGATTAGTCTCGAGCCTAACGGGCTTCAAAAACACTTCATATCAAAAATACCAACCCATTAATTAAGGTAATTGTACTTCAACGCATCAATATTCCCTTAATTGACGCTTTGTATTAATGTGGATGACTAGAATAATGTCTGATTATTATTGCCAATAACGTTATTCTCACGGTTCAGTCAATATTGACCTCGTACCTTATGTCAAATCAAATCATACCATATCAGCTCTCCCTTACCCTAAATCCCAGGAATTTTGGAAACAAAAGATTTGGGGGTTGATTTGAGCCCAACATTCCTTCTTCAAATATTTAAGAGGTCTAGACTACTCATTTTGTCATCAATTACCCTATTCTTCTGAAAATGTCCTTTTGGTCTCATTCTTTCTTGCATCACTCTCATCTTCACATGTTTAATAAGAAAGGTACCCATTGCTTTTAATTATTGTTAATTCCTCTTCCAATTTATTGCTAAGATTATTGTCCATTTTTGCAATTACTTTTCTCTCTCTTTTTTTTTTTTTTTTTTTCTGCATCTGAATTGTGTCGGTGAATAATAATATTGGGATTACCTTGGAGAGCAGAGTGGTCGGCCTCTCCTCAAAGGGAACGGGAGGCTCGACTTCAAGAGCGACCCTTGGAAGTTGATTTATTCCTATTGATGTTTATTTTCGTTTTTTCTTTAAAACTTCTTTTGGAAGTTCTGCTCGTTTTTGTTTCTTATGTTATAATTAACCGTTATAATATGTCATTCCTGTATGTATATAATAAATACTTTTTTATATTTTAAGATATATTATGAATAAAAAATAAATATATAAATCAACAAATCATATTTTTACAAAATAACAAAAGAACCAAATTAAAGTATTATCGACATAGTAAAATAATTGGTGTGATGGTATTAAAATAATGAATAATTACACTTTCCTCCCCTGAGGTTTGGTGTAATTACACGTAGACTTCTGTGGTTTGGAAAATTACACCTAACACATCTGAGGTTTGCTTTCGTCTAATAAATCAGTCCCTCCATTAGTCAAAATTTACTAAATTTACTAATATTAATAGAAAAAATGAATAAAAATTTATATATATCCTCGATTGACTTATTACTGATTTATTATAGGTCAAACAATTTTTTTCCGAACTAAACTACCCTTATGATGGTGAAATATACCTTCTCATATGCATTAATGCATGAAGACGTATGAGGTAATTTGATCCTGAAAATTTTTATTTGACTACAATAAGCTAATAATAAGTCAATCGAGGGTAAATATATTTATTTTTTAATTTTTTCGTTAATATCAACAGATTTGGTGTGTATTGACTAACGGAGGGGACTAGTTTGTTAGAAGGAAGTAAACCTTAGGGGTGTGCTAGGTGTAATTTCTCAAATCACATGGGGTCTATGTGTAATTACACCAAATCTTAGGAGGGGGAGTGTAATTATCACTTAAAATATGTGGAATCATATATATATATATATATAAGTTGATTATATTTAATTATAGAATAGTGCATCATGCATTAAATTACGTATTTTAGGAAATATTATATATATATAATCATCAAGTACAATATATTACCTAATTATAAAATATATTAATGCTTACTAAGTCCAATATATATTTTTTCTCTCTCCTAATGTTAGTGAGGAATTATTGCAACAAAATCGCTTTGATAGATTTTGTGAAATATTTACCAATACCCTTAAAAATTAAAAAAATAAATAATAAATAGGATTATATGTACAATTTCAAATTTGGGATAGAGAGATAATCAAATTAAATTGCCTTTAAACGAATATTACTATTCACCAACCATAAAAAATGGTTTAAAACAATTTACCCCTTGTGATGTTATAAATGAGCAAATTACCCTATGTAAAAATATAGCAATTTACTTTAATGTATTTTTTAAAATGAAGTAATTTACCTTCTATTTATAGAGGTAATTAAATTGCTTTATTTTAAAAAGTATAGGGGGCAAATTACTGTATTTTAAAATACACAGAAGGATAAATTGATAATTATTTTGAGATATGGAGTAATTTGCATATTTGTAATATCTGATAAAGTAAATTACATTTTCCCATAAATCAATTTTAGTTACTATCACACCCAATCATTGGAAGCCAACTCATAATCCTCCGTGCACGAGTTCCAATCAAAGTCGGCCCAGAATCAATTCAACCCTGCATCCAAACATAACTCATACATATAAAGAGTCGCAGACTCCTGCTATGTTGTTGCCACCCTCTCTCTCTTCTCTCTCTCTCTCTAGAGGTATAGTTGTTCGGATATTTCTGGTTTTGTTCACTGGGTATGCTTGACGTTTATCTTTGCTGTTTGTTTGTAAAGTGACAAATCTGATAGCTTTTTCATGTTTTTTTGTTCTGTCCCCTTAAGATTTACACTCTCGTTAAGGCCTTCCCTGCATTGGGTTGCTTGTTAAACGTGGAATCCTACGCTTGTAATGGTACTGTTTTATCTCTTTCTTTAAGAGTCTACGGCCCTTCATGTTCTTGTTCTTTGTTTTGCGATGTTCATGGAGTTTTTGATGAAGGGCTTGCTTTTTTCTTTCTGGCTTGTTTTGTCCAAAGCTTGAAGAAAAGATAGACCCTTTGCGTTGAGTAATCTATTTTGTTACTTTCTGCTTTTTGTCGATTTTATGGAGATTTTTCTGGATTTCTGATTATGTTCTTCTTTTATTGTTGATTTAACCATGCATTGTCGTGTGAGTATGGTTCATGTGTATATGCTCCTTTTCTTGATGACTACGTAAGATTGGGTAAATTATGTCAACATTGCTGAGGTTAAATATAACTATACAAATACCCTTTTCCTTTTACAAAACGAATAATTACACTCTCATCTCCTAAGAATTGGTGTAATGATTAGTACACTCCCTATGACTTAAGAATTATAGAGGTTACTTCCATTTAACAAATAAACCTATTATTGAGTCAAAATTCACTGTACTTGATGACATTAATGAAATTTATATTTATTTTCGTTTGATTTATTACTGTTTTGTCGCGGGTTAAATATTTTTTTTTTTTACTAAACTATTTGAAGATAAACCTTCTCACATGCATCAGGTATGAGCATAATATGGTGATAAAAAGATCTATTTGATTTGCAACAAATCATCGGGGTAGATATAGGGTTTTTTCCCTTTTTTTTATGTTAATATCAACAAATTTAATGAATTTTGACTAAAGGATGAACTTATTTGTTAGATGGAAGCAACCTTATATGTGCTACATGTAATTTTTCTGACCACAAAATGTCTACGTGTAATTACACCAAAAACCTTAGAAGAGGGGAGTGTAATTATGCTTTTATAAAATTACAGGCTTAGTGCCAAGTAGGGGCAGTTGTGTAAAGTTTTGTTATCGAATATGGGGTAACCTGGTAATTATAATTATAAATTCAAATAATATACTTGTAATTTTGCAAAAGAGAGAAGACGTTGTTGTGTGTAGTTAGATCTAACATTGAGAGTTGTTAATATAATTTACCTTAAAAGATTTGCTTAACAATTAGTTACTAAGAATGATTCTTACTATATATAAATGCTGTTGTAAGACAGAGAATCATGGGGTTAGAGATATCCTTCCCTTTCTTCCATACATGTTACAAACTGGCCTTTTCTTGTTTTAGACTTATTTTGTTGGTGTATCTCATGTGCCCACTTCCCAGTCTGTCAGTTTGTGAAGGTTAGTCAAAATATTTGGGCCAGCATTGTTTGGTGATGGACTTGGATGGTTGCATTAGATTAAGGTATTGTAAGTTTAGATGAGGAAAACTGCAGCATCTGCACTTTTTTCTTTTATCTTGTTTTTAGCAATGTTTTTCTGCTCTGGAAAAAGGTGTTATTTTGAATATCATGTGGTGCTCTTCATGATGTAGGGTTATTAGTTGGTAAATGTTCTCCAGGTTTAAATGCATTAGGCATAGAGATGATATGATAGGCATTAGTTCATAGCGTTCAAGAACCGACGTTTTGTTCATTATATTATCACACAATTTTGGTGGTATTTGGATAAGAAATCAATGAGGTGATTGTAGACCATGGCATAATGGCTACAATTTTTGCATTTCATCAAGTGAATTGTTCTAGTATGACACCTAACATTGTCTTGTAATAGGGTTAAATTTCATAATTCTCGTTCGTGCTTATCCATGTTCATCTTAATATTCTCTTGATCCTCTGTCATCTCAATCATTTCTGCATGAAATTCCCACATTTAAAATGAAGTATACAAGTGAAACAGTTCTTCTAATTATTTGGAATCATTTTCTTTTTCTTGTTCTGTTTTCTGTTTCTCAGGCATGACAAGACTTCTAATTTTTCTCAATTGTAATCATCAAACTTAGGAGTAGATTATGGCGCCGGAAAGGGATCCAAGAATTGCGAAGGCTTTCAGGGCAATGAGGAGCTTGGGAATTGATGCAGAAACTGTAAAACCAGTCCTCAGGAGATTGCTGAAGTTATACAACAGGAATTGGGAACTCATTGAGGAAGATAATTTCCGTACACTTGCTGATGCTATATTTGAGCATTCAGACGATAAGGTTTTCAATTCTTGTTTCTTTTCCGAAACTTTTCTGAACTCCCACACAAGTTCCTCCATTTTGTTGTATGACTGTGCCCTGAATTCTTGAAAGTTCACTAAATCTGGTTCCTTGGATCATTAGTGCTCTTTAAAGGGAAAGATTCTGCTTCTTTAGCTGTTTTTCCTGTTTCTGTTTGGCTTTTGTTTTTACCAGAGTTCAATAAGTAAAGCTGTTCTCTTTGCACTGGGAGTAGATTTTTTCACCTTTTATTACCAACAGGATGCAGTTTAAGTTTTTCTTATTAATTTTATGTGGCTAGGCAAAGGCTGAGAGAAACAGCGATACAGTCGATGAGGATGTCGAACCTCCATTCAAGAAACCACACAGAGGACTCCCTGAAGACCAGGTTTCGTCTACTGGAGGCAATGGCAAAAGCATTAAACATATAGAAGATGGTGAAGTTCCAAAAAGTTCAAATGATATCATGATGGTAGAGTCATCTCAATCCGTTTGCGGGGATCCTACTCAATGTTGCGCAAGTGAAGCACCAAGCGGAAGCAAATGCAAGAATCCCATGCGTGTAAATTCAGCTCTGGATGAGGAAAATTCATCGTTACGGCCAGCATTAGAGGCACCTTATTCCAATCAAGAACCTAACACTCCTGTTTTAGATCGTATGATAAGAGACATGGAGCTTGATCGTGAAAACGGAAATGCAATAGGGCTAAGGGAAAATCAGCGTGTTGATCGATCTCCACAATATGCTGATCCCATGTCACGTATTTGTCCAGGTATATAAGCAACATTTCTTTTATTGTCCTTGTTATTCATAACAGATAGGCTACCAGTGAACAGCTGTGTTTCTGTGACATACTGGTGTTAAGGGCTCTGTCCCACCGTCCAAAATGTCGAAGCCCGTGCATCTGTCCTACTCCATTGACATATCTTACCACAATTCATTTTCTGTCAATCATGTATGTTTTGCTCTTTCAGGTTCTACCAATACTTTAGAACATCCGGAAAAAAGAAAGAAAAAACTGGAGTCTAGCTCATCAGACGATCATCAAACCGTGTTTCAAACTGCTTATGATATAGCTTCATCAACCTGCGGACAAGTGAAAGTCTCCTTAACATGTAATCACGATCAACGGCAACATAACTTCCGTGTTCCAAGTGCTGCTGAGGTCCTGAGCTTTGCAGAGAGCACTTGCCAGAAATTTTCTAAAACTACCGGGGATCAGTTTTCTCTGATAAAGCTATTGAACGAACTCTGCGAGAGTTATATGGAAACAAACAGGTCATCTGGAAATTATATTCATTGTTCATTGAGCTGCAGCAGAGAATCTACACGAAAAGATCCTCCAGAAGGCGACCAAGGCAAAAGGATTTCAAGTGGTTCAGGATCATCAGTTTCACGGGGTCCTGTGATTGCTGGACACAGCGACAAGAAAAAGGTATTCCATAAAGTGAGCGACATAACAAATGGCACGGAAAAAGTGAAGATTTCGCTACTAGACGATAAAGGCAATGAGGATCTGCCTCATTACGTCTACTGTCCAGAGAACATTACATATGAATCTGCATACGTGCATGCATCGTTAGCTCGTATCTCAGACGAGGATTGTTGTTCAGGTTGTACTGGGGATTGTCTTTCATCGTCCATACCTTGTGCATGTGCTCGTGACACTGGAGGGGAATTTGCTTATACTCCAGAAGGCCTGCTAAACAAAAAGTTTTTACAATCTTGCATTTCCATGAAGCTGTCACCAAAACAACACCACCTCTTCTACTGTCAGGACTGCCCTCTGGAAAGGGCTAAAAATGTTGATATGCCGGAACAATGCAAAGGGCACATGTCGAGAAAGTTCATCAAGGAATGCTGGAGAAAATGCGGCTGCAACATGCAGTGTGGAA
The DNA here is from genome assembly GCA_034509725.1 of Sesamum angolense. Taxonomy (NCBI): domain Eukaryota; kingdom Viridiplantae; phylum Streptophyta; class Magnoliopsida; order Lamiales; family Pedaliaceae; genus Sesamum; species Sesamum angolense. The sequence goes on from JACGWL010000016.1 coordinate 10,277,047, forward strand.
ATCGAGTTGTTCAGCGAGGTATAACAAGAAAATTACAGGTGAGTCTACTTGGAACAAAAGTTTTCATTTTTCCAGTTGATAGAAAAGCTTTAGATGATCATATTAGATAAATTGATGAATGAATCAGAAAATCATTGATCATATGTTCGCATACTTTCTTTTCCATGTCCCATTAATGATTTTGATTTTCATTTCTCTTAGAGGTGTTTGTATAGCTTCTACTTCTTTGGTTGGAATGAGTTGGAGAGAGAGTTGTGAATTTAGCCATGTGACCGTTGGGAGTGCTTGAAACCAAAAGTGAAAAGAAATATTGAAGTTGTAAAAGTTGCAAAAAATTGTTGCGGGATGTAGCTATGTAGTGCACATGTGAAAAGACATCACATCACAGTGTCCTTAAGTATCACATATTTACTAGATGTGATATTTTTTTGACAGGAAAACCAATTGAAAAACGATCATATATACAAAAGTGCAAATTTTCCAAACTCCAAATAGTAAGCCGACGCAAGAAAAAATAAAAAAAGTTAGATTACAATGTGTAAAAATAGGTATAGATCGAATAGCAAAATATAATTTACCTTAATAATATAATTATTTACTACGACTTTAGTTTATAACCAACAAAATTATAGCCAATCATAAATTTTCTTGTAGTATGTGAAGTACCTAAGCACGAGGAGGTCTCCTCTTGAAGGGATGGTGCTCTCTAATGAAGGCCTAAACTAATAATGATATATGTTTTTAGGTCTTCTTGACAAGTGAAGGTAAAGGATGGGGTCTAAGAACACTTGAGGAGCTGCCAAAAGGGAGTTTCATTTGTGAATATGTTGGAGAAATTTTGACTAACATAGAATTGTATGAAAGAAACAAGAAAAGTAGAGGTGATGAAAAGCATGTGTATCCAGTGCTGCTCGACGCAGACTGGGCTACGGAAGGAGTTCTAAAGGACGAAGATGCTCTCTGCTTGGACGCAACTCATTATGGGAACGTTGCTAGGTTTATCAACCATCGGTAAGCTCATGCTTCAATGTATTCAGATAGTGCTTGATTCAGCTTATAAACTCTCTAAAACAATGTTTAAGATGTTTGAAAGTTTATAAGATAACGTGAAGTATTTGATAAAATTTTTCAGAAATAAGCTTATAATATTTGAAAATAAGAGGTTGTGAGCTTACAAGACTTTTTAGAATAAAGATTTTTTTTATTTACTTTTAAAAAAATTTAAAGTTTCATTCAATTCTAGTTATGTTAGTTATTAAATTATCAAGGGGAACACCTTGTAAGTTTTAAGGTAAATTATATTTTGCCATCTGAACTATGATTGTTTTTACACTTTAGCATCTAAACTTTTTTTTTTGTGCCATTTTGCCACCTCAACTTTACAAAATTTTGCACTTTGTCATTTATAACTATTTTTTCACCAAGTTTTTGTAAAAGAAAACATTACATGCAGTCCACATGTGATATTAAGTATTATATGATGCGATATTTTTCACATATGCATGTTTTTCCGGCAAAAGATCAGCAAAAAATTGATCATCATATATGGTAAGGTGCAAATTTCGCAAAGTTGACATGACAAGTTGACACAAAAAAAAGTTTAGATGACAAAGTGTAAAAACGGGCATAGTTCGGATGACAAAATATAATTTATTCTAAGTTTTATAATCTTATTCTATCAGGATATTCTTAAGGGTGTGTTTGGATTGATGAATTTGGATTTGAATGAAGGATTTGGATAAATGATTTCAAATGACTCCATTTGAAAGAAATTTGAAATCCATTCATATTCATTAAAATTTAATTTAAAATTAAAATGGAAAAATTTGAAATATTTTGGATTTGAAATTATCCAAACATGTCCAAAGAATTTGTTATGAAGGATTTGAAATCATTCAATCTAAATGCAACCTAAGAGTTTTTTTTAGTGTTTTTATATATACCATATACACTTCAAGGCTATTCTATAAGATTTAGGATTAGTTACATTTAGACTGTTTGTGAAAATGCAAAATTACATTTATCTACAAAAAAGTTTTGAAATTACTTCTACACCCCTCCGAAATTCTCAGTTTACACTTGGCTCTCTTTCAATAGGCTTTGGACTAAAAATCTCGAAGTTAGCAAAAAAAGAAAAACTATATAAATTTTTAATTTTGCCTCTCATTTTAATATTTTCATGTATATATTTGTACTTATAAAGGGATAAATATATATATATATATATATATATATATATATATATATATATAGGTTAAATTACAACCACCTCCCCCTGAGGTTTGGCATAATTACAAATACTCTCTCGTTGTTTAAAAAATCACAAATACCCCTCTGATATTTGATGAAATTATGTAATCATTGGATGTAGGTATAAAAATATCAACTTTGCCCTTACTATATCTTTTTGTTTTTTAAAAAAAATTAAAATCTTATAAAAATATTGAACGGGATGGATGAATTTTTTTTAAAATAATATAAAAAAAATTACCCACTTAGTCCATAAAAAAATATTTTTTTAAAAAAATAAATAAATTATAATTTTTACTTTACAAGTATATTTTGATTAGTTCACCGTAAAAAATACATAGATCGGGCTAGTTGTTAAACGACTGTTAAAATCATGGGGTATTTGTAACTTTTCAAACAACGAGGGGGTATTTGTAATTATGACAAACCTCAGGGGAGATCGTTCTAATTTACCCTATATATATATGTTATGGAGTAAGGTTAATTAATGGGTCGGATAATTACACTCCCCTCCCCCGAGATTTTGTGTAATTATACATGGGTTTCTTATGGTTTGAAAAATTACATCTAGCACCCTTAAAATTTGCTTCCGTTTATCAAATAAATTCCTTCATAAATCAAATTTATCAAATTTGCTGATATTAACAAAAAAATCAGATTAAAACTTATATTTATCCTCTATTGATTTAATACTGATTCATTGTAGGTCGAATAAATCTTTTTATAATCAAATTATCCTCATACGTCTTTCCACGTTAATGCATGTAAAAAGGTATAGTTTCATCGTTATAAGGGTAGTTCAAAAAAAAAAGTATTTGACCTTCAGTAAGTCAGTAATAAGTCTACTTAGAGTAAATATCATTATTTATTTTGCTATCAACAAATCTAGTGATTTTGAATAATGAATAGACCTATTTGTTAGATAGAAGTAAATTTTAGGGATACTAGATGTAATATTTTAAATCACAGAGGGTGTGCGTGTAACTACACCAAACCTCAGGGAGGGAAGCGTAATCATCCTTGATTAATATCATTACATTTTCTCCTTATAAGTACAAAATTGTTGCATGCCAATGTTAGATGAGGCATGAAATTGAAAACTTATGTAATTTTTTCGATTGTCAACATTTTTCATCCAAACGCTAACGAAAGAGGATCAGGTGTAAACAATAAATTTTTGGAGGGTGTAAGTGTTATCTTGAAACTTGGTTGGTGAAAGTTTAATTCATATTCTGAGAGGGGGCTTAAGTGTAATTAATCCCTAGATTCTATAAGATCTTTGAAATTATGATGATTTTGAACTGTTAAAATTAAATTAATTTAAACTAAAAGCTATAAGCATTTCTCAATCAACTCGACAGTTTATTCATAATATTGTAAAAATTAAGTTGTTTTCACATTTCAACTTTTGCTTTTCTTTATTTTCCACTTTTGTTTTCAAACACTTCAAACTTTCAAATTATACTTGCAATTTTTTTATTATTTATTCCCATCATGAAAATAGATTTGGATGCTTATTTTCATACACAAAACCCTTTTTTTCCTTTGTTTCTTGGAAAAAGGTGCTTTGATGGAAACTTGCTGGAGGTTCCAGTCCAGGTGGAGACTCCTGATCGGCACTATTATCATGTACGAGGATCAATCACTCTACTCTTTCCTTCTTAACCATTTCATTTTATTACAAGTGCTAATTTTCATGTTACGTGCAATAATCTGACACTACAACAATTATTTGTCTTTTGTCACAACTAATCACTTCAACTAAAAGTAAAAAAATTATGATGAATACGTACCAGAAAGTACGACTTTAATTATAATTGATTATTATGATTAAAAGTTAAAAAAATATGATGGATATTAGTTGATCTCGACCACTTAATGGCTTTTAATTGTTGTTTCTACAAGTATTAATCGTGGTAAATATTTTGGTTATAGGTAAATCATAATTAGTATTGATTAATCGTGGTTAAACTTAAACTTTCTTATTTGTTTTGTTTGATTGTGGTAAATTGTATTCGAACGTGATTTATAGTACTAATTTATCTTAATTTTTAACTCAATACTCATTTGTGCTGTCGAGAATAATTCAAATATATGTATTTATTTATTTTTGTTTCTTTACAGCTTGCTTTTTTCACTACAAGAAAAGTGGATGCTCTAGAAGAGCTTACTTGGGTGAGTTTTTAAATGGTTCAATACATATATATTGATTTTTTTCGTTGGTTACATTTGGATTGATGAATTTAAAATATAATTAATTATACTAAATTTTCTCTAAAAATAAAAACTATACTCTTTTCTTTAAAAATAAAAATAAAAATCACATTTATACCTTTTTTGAAAATGTTTTGTTTACACCTAATTCCCTTCCATTTGATTGGACAGAAAATGTTGGCATTAATGAAAAAAATATATAAGTTTTTAATTTTATCCCCTATTAATATTTTCATATATATTTTTGTACTTATAAGGGCCAAATGTATTAAATATATATATATATATATATATATATATATATTTGGAGGTAGGTTAATATTATTATATTTCTTTTAAGTATAAAATTAATATATGATAATATTAAATGAGGGGTAAAATTGAGAAATTATGTAATATTTTTTGCTAATGTCGGTATTTTTCATTTAAATCATAACGAACGGGGATCAAGTGTAAACGGCTAATTTTGGAAGGGGTGTAAGTGTAATTTTAGAATTTTTTTGGAGAAGTCTTATTTTTCATTCTGAGAGGAGGTCTAAGTGTGATTAATCTTTTCAAATATAATTTCAAATCTACAATACCAAAATAATTCTGAATTCAAAGAATTTCAAATTCTTCAACTACAATTTGAATTATATTTTGTTAAATATTAATAAATTTTAAATTATTCGAATATGAAGTCATTTGAAGTCCTTCGCTCAAATCTAAAATAAAAATAATTTTCAAAATCATTCCAAATGTATGTTTAAATCAATTGCATAAAAAATGTGTGTTTTAGAAAATATAGGAAGATAAATTACTATTTTTTGTATAAAGTTAATTTGTTCATTTACAATGTTACGGGATTGCTTGCATTTTTTCCTTCAAATTTATGCATACTGCCAAGAATCCTTAAAAATTTTAGAAAATTGTGTTGTAGCGTCAGAATGCATCAACGTAATTTTTAAATGGATGGTTTTTTTTTTTTTTTTTCTCATAGTAATCTCAAACCTTTTAGAATGTGTCTATTGAAATCATCATGAATTTTCACAAGTACTTATGTTTTGATTATGGGTTGATGTTTTTAGGATTATGGGATTGATTTTGATGATAAAACGCATCCTGTCAAGGCTTTCCAGTGCCACTGTGGAAGCCAATACTGCAGAGACAGGAAAGTGAAAAAAATTCATTTAGAAAATTCTAATTTGGATCGAGTTTGATTAGATCTAATTAATTTATGATAAATATAATACATTTGCCGTTTAATTGTCTACAGTTTAGAAAAATGATCAATTATATGATAAGTGTATCACACTTACTATGTGATTAATTTGATTAAATCTAACCTGATTTGGGTAAGAATTCTCGAATTAATTTTTAGGATTCTACTAAACGATCGAGGTTGCTTTCTTCTTATAGTTTTATTCAAGTTGCAAGAATTGAAGAGAAGTTTCTTCATGACATGTAGATTGTCGTCAGAAGAAATATGACTTTTTGCTATGGTTAAAAGTAAACAATTAGGATGAATACTAATTACCCACAATTGTGCTATGATGATTGGATGGTGTTTTTGCAGGTGAGGTCAAAACATTAATTACAAAAAAAAAAAAAAAAAAGTGTCTTTTAACTATAGGTCAAATTATGATGGATGTTGATTAATCATGATTAAAATTTAAGTTTTTATATCAATTTTATTTTGTTGTGACAAATGCTATTAATTTATCATAATTTTAAGGTGCGTTGATTTACGGTAAAGAAATTTATCAATTTTCTTGAAGTGGGTAATTCGTCTTATTTTTTTCTCCTTGAAGAATTTGGTAGGATTGAACATTTCGAACTTAAACTTCAACTCTGTGATCTTTCGTATGTATTCCACCATGGTGGCCTTTTGACCTCATTTGTGCCCTCAACTTGCTTGATGATAAGTTGGGAGTCAGAATAAGCTATGAGAAGCCTTGCTCCTGCCTCCAAGGCCATGCTTATGCCTAACACAAGCTATTCATACTCTGTCTCATTGTTTGAGGTTTTAAAGTCAAACCTGACTGCGAATTCCATGTCATCCCGTTTAGGAGAGATGACTGATATAGCAGCCCGCTTCCTTGGATGGTGGCCGAACCATCCATGTGCAACATTCATACCTCCTTATTGAGATGGGGGTTATTACTTTTTAGAAAGTCATCCAAAACTTGAGCTTTGATAGATTTTCATAGTAAATAAGAAATATCATATTCACTTAGTTTAATGGCCCATTTGTCAGATTTCCCGAGGGATTGATTTAGGGGATAATTTGTAGAGAAAGAACGTTGAGCAATTTGCTAACATAATAAATAGGCATCTTTCATCATTTCTCCTTCTGGACGTGGATCGGCTTATTGTCTGAGGGGTTGTAGATATATACAAGTAGAGGACATCCCCAAGGGTGGTTTTATTTGGCTCTCCGAGAATCAGTTCAATATTTAGAGTTTGTTTGGTTTAACTGTGTGGAAAAGAGAAGTGAAGGGGGTGGAGGGGAAGTGAAGGGGGAGGGAAAGATCAATAGTTTGCCTTCAAATTATTTGGTATAATTAAAAGTTGAGTAAATCTCAAATACTTCCACTTGTTTGGTATGAGAAAAATAGATTAAGAAAAAAAAAAAAAAAGATTATTTTTCGTAATTTTACTGAATAACAATTCTCTTTAATTAGAAAATAAATAAATTAACATTATACTAACATAATTTTAGTAAGTAAAATTTAAGAACCTTACTAATAAAAATATTTATCAAACAAGAATATTTTCTTATTAATAAAAATATTCATCGTTGACTTCAATGCAGTAATTTTTCAGCGATTTTTTTTTCTCTCTATAGCGATTATATACGGTATTATCAATGGAAATGAGAAAAGAATTTGATGAAAATTATATATATATATATATATATATATATATATATATATATATATATATTTACATAAATGTGGGCAATAGAGTAAACAAAAATAAAATATATACTATTATGTCTGTTTGGTCTTATACTTCTATTTTTTCGCGCAATTTTGGACAGAAACAATATTGGACTCCAAAGGAGCTTATATCTCTTCCCCTAATCAAACACTAAACTATCTCTTATAAATTCCTCTTTACTTCCACGTTTGTTATACTTCCACTTTTCACCTCAACCAAACATACTCTTACTAACTCCTCTGCTTGTTGTACTATTGTAGGGGCCTCCCAGTCGAGGAGTGACCCTTATTAAATCCTGGGATTTTTCTCTTTGCACTTGCGAGATTATTCCAGAGGGTGGTCTTTAAGGCTACACTTCTGCCATTTGCGATGATTTCCATTCCGCGACTGCAATTGGTCGCCATAACTTCACCTATCTTTCCTCGCACAGAGAACTTGATTTTCATGTGGAATGTAGATAACACAATTTGAAAAGTGTTAAACTTGGGTTTCCACAATATCACATTGTACTCAGAAAGAATGTCAACCACCATAAATTTCATCGTGCAAGTCTTTCTCCAAGGTTCGTCTTAGGGAAAGGAGAAGAGCGACTATTCCTCGGGGGCAAATCATTTCTCCTGCAAATCCAGAGAAGGGGGTATCTGCAACCTCTAGAGGGCCTCTCTCAATTGCATTTGATCGTATGCTACTCCAAAAAGAATATCAGCCAAACTTCGTGAGTCGATGAATATCCTACTAATTTTGTAATTAGCTAGTGTAGCTATTATAACCAACGTGTCATTTTGGGGTAATGTCAATCCAATCCTATTAGAAGATCCAAATTTAATGATAGGAGCATCAGTAGCTTCCACATCCAAGATATCGATATGGATGCCCATCTCCAGTTCTCTTATTTGAGACTTCCATGATCTGTGGAGCCCCCCCCCAATAGATGCGTCGACAATCATGCAATCATCTATTGCGTCGTCCCTAGCAACCTTAGGGACAACCTCCCGAGGAATTGTCGAAGGAGGTATTGTTGCACGGGGGATCCATTGGCTCACTGAGGCCAAAAGAGCATCGAACTATGCGACCGGTAGGGGCCAAAGGTGCTCTAGATACCATATAAAAGCATGAGTGTCCCCCTGCTAAAGAATTAACAATCTTCCTCTTCTCTATTTTGTTGTTCGTTGCTTCAATTAATGTAAAGTCTTAGTTCTATTTTCCCATAGACAATGCCACTTCATGCGAGCTAAAAAGTTGCTCGCTAGGTCTAGGTCCAAACTTAAACCTTTAGGCCTAATTTTCTACAAGTCTTAGAAATGGGACATGCTAAAAATACGTTAGCTCTCGGATGCCCAATTCAATAAACAATTATGAGAAACAAAGATCACGTGAAAAAAAAAAAAAGCAATAATTATAATATAGTAGTAGAATGCTTGAGATAGTAGTTCTTAGACTGTGTTAGTGTTGTAAAAAAATGTGTTACTCTTTTTCGGGGGATAGAGGTTTGCTTTTATAGCCTCACTAATTATTGAAGTGCAGCCCCCTTGGGACTTGGCCAGGAAGTTGACATCGATAAGACTCTAGCAAATTCGAAAGATATCTTACAAATTGCTTGTTGGGAACTCCTGATCGATGACCCCTTTTGTTTGAATTCCTAGGGATGTGTTAGAGTCAGGGGGCTGGATCTGGGCCCCGTCATGGGTTGAGTTGTTGTCCTGCTTCCAAGTGTCTGAACAACTTTTTGGAAATTGCATATTAGTGCCAAGGTGTCGAGTCATTATGGGTATACCTTTAGGCTTCCACTACAATACACTTTTCCAAAGGCCTCTCTCAAGGCCTTAGCCCAAGAGTCATTCCCCTGAGTCAAGTGCATTTTTGGGGCCTCATCCAAGTTGGATCTCCTCTTGAGTCAAGTGCATTTTTGGAAATAAATTATTATAAATAATAAATATATTAAATATATAAACATAATATTTTATTATTTAAAAATCATGCACAGATGCGAGGGGACATGTGCTATACCACTGACCATGAGGGATACTTTACTATATTTTAAAAATATAGGGTGTAATTTGTTAATATTTTTTATAGGGGTTTTTCTACACATGTTTCATATCATGTATAGGTAAATTTCTTTTTTCTGAAATGAAGGGTACTATGTTATATGCAGAATTGATATCAACTTGATTTGTTAGAAAGAAGAAATGAAAAGAAAGAAGGAAATAATTTAGATTTGAGGTGTGGACAATAATTTCTTTGAAGTGATAATTGCACACCATAAATTTGCTTTTGGTTTTGGTAGATAGAAATGTGCCCAACCCAAATATTAGCCTGGTCCTTGTGAAAATCCAATTCACATAAGAACTTAGTAAGATAAACCTGAGGTACATGAGGTCCAAGAATGAGTAAACCCTACGACCTGGATACCCACCCTGTACTTAGGGAGAATGGGATACAATCGATGTCATCAGCTTAATGTGCTTGGTGCTGACCTGATAGCTAGATTGGTAATTGTTCCAAAGAATAACCAGGCATCCACGTAGATTACGATGAGGATAAGAAGATAATGATGGATGTACATGCACCCCCACCTGTCTCCTAAAAACATGTCTCTAAGAGAGCTTATCCCATGAAGATTCCCCACGACAAGACTCTTTGGGAATTACTTGCTAAATGGGTTTTCCAAATGTTTAGCGGGGCCTTATCTACAAACACTATTGACTGGCCTGATATCTCCCTCCGCTCGCCTGTGTTGTGAGAGGAGATATCAGTCAGTCTAAAGAATATATCCCCTAACCATTTGGCGAACCATTAGCAGTAATTCCGCCAACGAGTCTTGGTCGTGGGCGAATCTTCATGCGGGATAAGCTCTCGTAGAGGACATGTCCAAATAGGGAGAAGGTTGGGTGCATGTACATCCACATATATACTTCTTATCCTTCAATCGTAATCTACGTGATGCCTGGTTATTCTTGGAACAATAACCAATCTAAGCTAAGGTCAGCACAGCACATTAGTGATGACATCCGATTGTATCCCTTCTCCCCTAAGTTACAGGGGTGTGTATCCAGGTTTCGTATGCGGTTACTCATTCTGACCTCACTGTACCTCAGGTTTAATCTTACTAAGATTCTTCATGTGAATCTGGCATTTTCACAAGACTCAGGCTCTAATAATTTGGTGTTAGGGCACATTTCTAATCTACCAAAACCAAGCATAATTAATCGGGTGTGTCAATTATCACTTCAAAGAAATTATTGTCCACATCTCATAATTAAATTATTTTTCCTCCTTCTTATTTTTTCTTTTCTAACAAATCTAAGTTTGATATCAAATTCTCATCCTTCATTCATATATATAAGAGAAATTTACCTATTACGATGCATTATGAAAACTATGTGTAGAATCAAACCCCTATAAAAATATTAAACAATACACCCTATATTTCCTAAGAAATATAGTAAAAGTATCCCCACGACACATGGTCAGTGGCTATAGTACATGTCCTCATGTCTGGCTGCTAGAGTAAATATAAAATATTAATCGTCTTACTATATTTAATTTATACTTTAGATTTATTTATAAATATATTATTCAAATAATTGCCACTTTGTACTCCAAGCAGGACTGCATCAACTGGATGAGCACCCAAAATGCACTTGACCAGCACTTTGACTCTGGCTCAGGCACTGCAGAGAGCCCGAATACGTATTGCTAGTTGTATGCCTAAGTATACCATAAGCCCATCGAAGGTATACTCGAACACTACCTTGACACTTGAATATGCCAATTCAAAGTGTTCGACATGGGCGAGTATGTTACAATGCGATGACGGGCATACCTATGAACGCGGCCAAGGATCAGCCATTAACCACTCCCTGACTTTCTAGACCACATACCTTAGGAATTCAAGAACATGTCCTGCAGGGTTCATCCGACAGGAGCCCAACAAAGCAATGAATATCTTATCGACATTTGCCTAGGTCTTATCTGCATGTTCAATCCTTCGCTCAAGTTACCCAAGGGGATAGACACGTTCTATAATTAGATGCACGGCGTTATAAAAGCAACCTTCTATACCCCTGAAAGGAGTAACACTATTTTTTTACAACAACTAACCACAGGTCTTAAGAAGAAACTACTATCTCAGCATTCTACTACTATATTATACATTATTGCTTTCCACGCTTGATCTTTGTTCTCATAATTGTTTATGAATTGGGCATCCGAGAGCTAACGTATTTTTTAGCTATGTCCCATTCTAGACGTTAGGTAGATGTATAGGCCTAAAGGGTTAAGTTTGGAACGCTAGATAGCCTGCGATGCACTTTTTGTGCGCATGAAGTGGATGTCTAGGACAATAGAACTAAGACATTTACATTTAATTGAATCAACGTAATCAACAAATAAGTGAGAAGGAGGATGTTGTTACTCTAGGGTCAGGGGACTACTCATGCCTTTATATGGATATCTAGGCACCTTTGGCCCCTACCGCGCATAGTTCGATGCTCTTTTGGCCTCGCTGAGCAATGAGATCCCCCGATGCAACATATACCTCCTTCTGACATTCTCTCCGGAGGTTGTCCTTCTAAGGTTGCTGGGCGTACGACCAATACGATTGATTCGCATGATAGTCGCACGCATCTAGCGTGGGCGGCTCCCAACAGATATGGAAGTCTCAAATAAGAAACTGCGAGATGCGGCATCTCAACGATACGGAGAGCACGATGTCCTATCATTAATTTGATCTTCTAATAGGCATTGATTGACATTACCCCAAAAATGCACACGGTTGGTTTATAATAGCTACACTAGCTAATTACAAAATTAGTAGGATATTCATCGACTCGATCTAATCATTATTCTTTTTGAGTAGCATACGATCAAATGCCCCCATGGAGGAAGAGCGCCCTCTAATCATATAACCCCTTACTCTGGATCTGCAAAGGCCAGAAATGATTTAGCCCCCGATGAATTAGCTTTCGCTCTGTTCTCCTTACCCTAGAGCGAAACTTTGAGAAGACTTGCACATGCTCAAACCTTTATGGTGGTGACATACCGCAACATGTATAGTGAAGCCCAAGTTTAACTACTTTTCAGACTACATGTCCACATGAAAATTCAAGCTTCTCCTGTGCGAGAATAGATAGGTGAAGTATATGCGCGACAATTGCCTATGGCGCGGAATGCGAAATTTCATCCACAATGCAGAAGTGCTTAGCCCTAGAAGACCACCCTGCTGATTACTCTGCAAGTTGCAAGGTAAGAAAAATCCAGGATTTCAGATGAAGCGTCACTTCTCGACTGACGAGGCCCGTTACAATAGACAACAAAGCCAGACGGCAGTCTATAAGAGTATGTTTGGTGAGTGAAAAGCTGTAGGGTTATTACACAACGTGACAGTAAAGAGGAGAATTATAGACGAGTAGTAGTGTTGTTAGGGACGCGAGTATAAGCTCCTCTGGGAGATTCAATATTGTTTCTGTTCCAAAATTGCGCGAAAGAATAGAAGTTATAGACCGAAAAACAAGACATAATAGTATGCTATCAATTTTATTTTATTGTGTTACTCTCTATGCCCACATTCTATGATAAATGATCTACTATACTATATGCTATGATATGTTATTATTATCATTAACCCATAATGTTAATACTATATATCTATTATTTTCATACAAATTTCTTTTTCTTCATTTCTTATGATGAAATTCACCGTATAAATCGCTACTAAGAGAGAAAAAAAAATCTGCATGAAACCAATTACTGCATTGAAGTCAACGATGAATATTTTTATATTAATAAGGAAAATATTCTGTTGCATAGAAATTTTTTAGTATGTTCTTAATTTTTTACTTTACTAATAATTATGTTAGTTAACTGTTATATATTATTTTCTAAAAAGAGAATTTTATTCAGAAAATTACCGAAAATAATCTATTTTTTATTTTTCTATATCTACTTTTCTCATCATAACAAGTGGAAGTTAATGAAACTAATATCAATAATTGAGGCAACACTATGATCTTTCCTCCCCCCCACTTCCCCTCCACCCCCTTCACTTTCTCTTTCAACACAGTTAAAACCAAACATAACTCTAAATTACTTGAACTGCTATTCTCGCGAGGAGCATAAATAACAACCACCTCGGGATGTTCCTGTCTACTTAGTATATATCTTACAACCCCTCAGACATATGGCCGATCACGTCCAGAAGGAGAATATGATGAAGCATGCCGATGGTTAATCGGTAGCAAATTGCTCACGTTCTTCTTCTAACTAAATTATCTTACCTCGATTATGCCTCCGAATTACTGACAATGGGCGCAATTATAACTCAGGCTGAATTATGATCATTCTTATTTTACATATTGATAATTCTTATCAAGCTCAAGTTTGTGATATACTATATATAGTAATACCCCATCTCCGAATAACGGAGTATTTGAATTAAGTGCACATGGCATGCGTTCGGTCCCATCAGTGCGTAGCGGGGCTATATCAGTCATCTTCCTTAACGGGATGACATGGAATTTACGCAGTCAGGGTTTGACAAAAGCCCAAACAAAGACAGAGTTATGGAATAGCATTGTGTTAGGCAAAGAATGGCTTGAGGCCGGTAGCAAGCTTCTCATAGCTTATTCTCTGCACTCCCCCAACTATCATCATAGCAGTTGAGCCACAATAATGATTCGTCAATAAGGCTACCATGGTGAATTAATTACGAAAGATACAGAGTGAAGTTTAGTTCGAATATGTTCATCCTACCAAATTCTCCAGGAGAAAAAATAGACGGATAAATATCTCTAAGCAAATTGCATAAATTTCATTTACCGTTAAATCACGCACCTTTAAATTTTATGATAAATTGACAAGCAATTTGTCACACAAAATAAAATTGATATAAAACTTAAATTGTTAATCATGATATATCAACCATCTCATTCTATTTGATCCTATAGTAAAAGACACTTTTTTTTTTTTTTTTTTTTTGTAATTTAATGTTATTGACCTCACCTGCAAATAACACCATCCAATTCATCATAGCACAATTGTGGGTAATTAGTATTCATCCTAATTGTTTACTTTTAACCATAGCAAAAAGTCATATTTCTTCTGACGACAATCTACATGTCATGAAGAAACTTCTCTTCAATTCTTGCAACTTGAATAAAACTACTAAGAGAAGCAACCTCGATCGTTTAGTAGAATCCTAAAAATTAATTCGAGAATTCTTACCAAATCAGGTTAGATTTAATCAAATTAATCACATAGTAAGTGTGATACACTTATCATATAATTGATCATTTTTCTAAACTGTAGACATTAAACGGCAAATGTATTATATTTATCATATAATTAATTAGATCTAATCAAACTCGATCCAATTTTAGCAATTTTCTAATATGATTTTTCTTTCACTTTCCTGTCTCTGCAGTATTGGTTCCACAGTGGCCACTGGAAAGCCTTGACAGGATGCGTTTTATCATCAAAATTTCAATCCATAATCCTAAAAACATCAACCCATAATCAAACATAAGTACTTGTGAAAATTCATGATGATTTCAATAGACACATTCTAAGAAGCTTTGAGATTCTTATGCATGTAAAAAAAAACCAAAGTAACTATCCATTTACATATAGTATGATGCATTCTGACGCTACAACACAATTTCTAAAATTATATGGTATTTCGTGCAGTTACATGCATATTCCAACTTGAGGTAAATAAATGCAAGCATCCCGCTTAACATATGGTAAATGCAACAAAATTAACTTTTATACAAAAAAAATAGTAATTTATTCATTCCTATAATTTTCTTAAAACCACACACTTTTTTATGCATTGATTTAAACATACTTCTGCGAATGAATAGAATTTGAAAATGTATTTTAGATTGATTTTTGAGCCGAGAGGACTTCAAATGTACTTCATTATTCGCAATATTAAAATTTATTAATATTTAACAAATATATATTCAAATTGTAGTGAATGAATTGAAATTCTTTTTGAATCAGAATTCATTTGGTATTCTGTAGATTTGAATTATATGAAACTTAGATCACTACTTAGACCTACCTACCTCAGAATGATAATAGACTTCTCAAAAATTCTAAATTTACCTATCTGAGTACACCCGCTTTCCAAATAGGCACAGTTTACATCTTGATCCGCGTTCAGTTATTGATCATTCAAATGAAAGAATTACCTGACATTAGCAAACATTATATACATTACTTCTCAATTTTACCCCTCAGTTTAAATGATTATCCATTTATTATTAATTTTGCATGCTTTATACTTAAGATAATATAATAATATTTACCTACTTCTCAAAGTATTATAGTAAATTAATATGAAGTTATAACGTCAATGTGATATTTATATTATGATTTACATACATTGGCCTTATAAGCTACAAAAATATATATGAAATAATTAACTAGTGAGATAAAAATTAAAAAACTTATATATTTTTCTTATTATGCAACATTTTACTGTCAATCAATGGAGGGAATTAGGTGTAAACAAAACATTTTCAAAAAAGGTATAAATGTGATTTTTATTTTTATTTTTAAGAAAAGAGTATAGTTTTTTTTAGAGAAAATTTAGTATAATTAATTATATTTTTAAATTCATCAATCCAATGTAACCAACGAAAAAATCAAATAATATGTATTGAACCATTTAAAAACTCACCCAAGTAAGCCTCTTCTAGAGCATTCACTTTTCTTGTAGTGAAAAAAGCAAGCTGTAAAGAAACAAAATAAATAAATACTATATTTGAATTATTCTCGACAGCACAAATGAGTATTGAGTTAAAAAATTAAGATAAATTAGTACTATAAATCACGTTCGAATACAATTACCACAATCAAACAAAACAAATAAGAAAGTTTTAAGTTTTAACCACGATTAATCATACTAATTATGATTTTACTATAACCAAATATTACCACGATTAAATATGTAGAAACAACATTAAAAGCCATTAAGTGGTCGAGATCAACTAATAATCCATCATTACTTTTTTTAACTTTTAATCATAATAATCAATTATAATAAAGTCGTACTTTCTGGTACGTATCATCATAATTTTTACTTTTATTTTTAGAATTGAAGTGATTAGTTGTGACAAAAGACAAATAATGTGTTGTAGTGTCAGATTATTGCACGTAACATGAAAATTAGCACATTGTAATAAAATGAAATGGTTAAGAAGGAAAGAGTAGAGTGATGATCCTCGTACCTGTGATAATAGTGCCGATCAGGAGTCTCCACCTGGACTGGAACTCTCAGCAAGTTTCCATCAATAGCACCTTATTTCAAGAAACAAGGAAAAAGGGTTTTGTGTATGAAAATAAGCATCCAAATCTAATTCATGATGAATAAATATAAAAATTGCAAGTATAATTTGAATGTTTGATAGTGTTTGAAACAAAAGTGAAAATAAGAAAGCAAAAGTTGAAATGTGAAAACAACTTAATTTTACAATATTATGAATAAACTGTCGAGTTGCATTGAGAAATCGCCTTCATTAGCTTTTAGTTCTTAATATTTATTTTAACAGTTCAAATCTCATCATATTTCAAAGAATTCTTATTAGATCTAGTCGATAATTACAACTTGAAGCCTCTCAGGATCTATGATTAACTTCACCAACAGTTCATTGGATCGAACAGACTAATACATCGCCATTCAAAAATTTATGTTTACACCTTGGATTACCTCTTATCGTGATTAGCACGTTGCATGAAAAATGTGACCAGTACGAAAAAAATAACAGTAAGCGTTTCAAATTCATGCTGCATCTTACAATGTGCCATTGCATCGAATTGTGTACTGTAGCATAATGGAGCAACATGTCAATAGATAATTATTCTAAGGTTATGATTACGCTCCCTCCCCTGAGCCGTATCTGTGTAGTTACACGCCACACCCTGCTGTGCACCTTTAAAAGCATATACATCTAGTTATCCTAAATTTACATTCTATCTAACAAACTTAGCGTCTTATTCATTATCAAAATCACTAGATTTGTTTGATTAGCAAAATACACATATGAATATTTACTCTAAGTAGACTTATTTACTGACTTACTGAAGGTCATAATACTTTTTTTTTTTTTTTTATATTGAACTAACCCTGTATAACGATGAACTATACCTTTTTACATGCATTAACGTGGAAACGTCTATGAGGATAATTTAGATTATAAAAATGATTATTCGACCTACATGATATCAGCTTATAATATCAAATAGGGTATAAATATAAGTTTTAATCTCGTATTTTTTTTTGCTTTATATCAGCAAATTATGATATAAATTGATTTATGAGGAATTTATTCGATAACGGATGCACATTTTAAGGTGCTTAGATGTTATTTTCAAACCAAAGAACCCATGTATATATAATTAACAAATCTCGCGGAGGGCAGTGTATTATCCCGACATTAATATACCTTTACTCCATACTACTATATATTAGTTATAGGGTAATTCTAGAACGAGTCTTCCCTTAGGTTTGTCATAATTACTAAATACCCCTCGTTGTTTAAAGTTACAAATACCCATGCATTTTAACAGTCGTTTAACTAACAATAGCCATTCTAGTGTATTTTTTACGGTGACACTATCAATTACTTGTAAAGTAAAATTATAATTTATTTAATTTTTTTTAAAAATATTTTCTATTATGGACCTAATGTGGTTAATTTTTATTTATATTATTGTTTAAAAATAGATTATTCCAATTCCCGTTTCAATATTTTTATTAAGATTTTAAATTTTTTTAAAAACAAAAAGATGGTTATAGTAGGCAAAGGATATTTTATATTACTCAACTACATCAACATGAACTTACATATACCTCATAGACAAATTATCAGTGCAGGTATTGTCTATGGATTTTTAAACAACCGATGGAGAGTATTGTAAATTATGCCTAAACCCAGGGGAGAGTGGTGTGTTAATTTAACATAGTAATGTCTATATAAATATCGTTATCTATTAATACTATTATATCAGTATACTAGTAATTGATTTGTATCCCTTTTATACTTACAAATTATATACATGAAAATATTAAACATGAGAGCAAAATTTAAAAATTTATATAGTTTTCTTTTTTGCCTCAAACTTCGAGTCTATTTTTAGTCACAAAGACTATTGAAGAGTGCCAAGTGTAAACTTGATGATTTTCGGAGGGGTCGTAGATTAGTCTAATTTTCAAACTTTGTTTGCTAGCATAATGTAATCTTGTGCATTCTTCGACACAACAGTCTAAATTAACTAATCCTAAATTTATAGAAAGGCCTTGATAGTGTATGTCATCGGTTATTATATAACAACTAAAATAAACTCTAGTTTGAGCATTAGATTATAATGATTCAAAAAAATTTCACGTAGCTTCCATTCATATATAACAAATCTTTCTTTTGACATGTTTGGATATTCAAATCTAAAATATATTTATCAAATTTTTCCATTTATTAATTAAATTACATATATTTAGTGAACTATTGGAATGGATTTTCGAAATTTCTTTCACAATATGAGTCATTTGAAATCCTATTTACTCAAATCTCTCATCAATCAATCTCTATCATATTCCAAACACACCCTTATGTATATGACTGATAGAAATATAGATTATAAACTTATGAATAAATTATTTTTGTCATACCGACACTATGCCGCGTTTTTAACGTTTGTCATCTAAACTTTTTCTTTGCTGTCAACTATGCTCATGCTAACTTGCCGAAATTTGCACCTTACCATATTGATCAATTTTTTGCTCAGATTTATTTGACGGAAAAACATGCATATGTGCACAAATATCGCATCACGTATAATACTTATATCACATGTGGACTGCAATGTAATTGTTTTCTTTTACAAAAGACTTGGTGTAAAATAGTTATAAGATGGACAAAGTGTACACAAATGTTGCTAAGCTTGACAGCGGTGCAACTCAATGCACAAAAAATAGGTTAGATGACCATAAGTTGTAAAACAATCATACCTTCATGCATTGGCAAATATAATTTTACCTTAAAAACTCTACAAGCGTCGTTCCCTGCATTAATT
This sequence comes from Sesamum angolense, assembly GCA_034509725.1. Taxonomy (NCBI): domain Eukaryota; kingdom Viridiplantae; phylum Streptophyta; class Magnoliopsida; order Lamiales; family Pedaliaceae; genus Sesamum; species Sesamum angolense. Next base: position 10,296,511 of record JACGWL010000016.1, read on the forward strand.
TAATAACTAACATACTAGAATTGAATGAACTTTAAATTTTTATTAACAGTAATAAACAAATCTTTATTCTAAAAAGTCTTCGTAGCTCACAACTTCCTTATATTCAATTCATCACTAAGCTTTTATCTAGAAAAATTTTAGTCTATACTTCTCACGGTTATCTTATAACTCTTCAAACTATTCTTCAAAACTATAGTTTTAGGAGAGTTTATACAGTCTGATCAAGCACTATTCCTGAATGATCATGAAGCATGAGCTTACCGTATGTGATATAACTGAGCAACGTTCCCCATAATGAGTGCCGATTCAAGCAGCAGAGCATCTTCGTCCTTAGAACTGTCTTCCGGTATGCGCAGTCTGCGCTCGAGCAGCACTGGAATACACATGCTTTCATCACTTGCCTACGTTTCTTGTTCTTTTCATACAATTCTATGTTACGTCAAAATATTTCTCCAACCATAGTCACCAATATCGAAACTCCCTTTTGCAGCTCTCAAGTGTTCTTAGACCCCATCCTTTACCTTCACTTGTCAAGAAGACCTAAAAACATATTATCATTATTAGTTTAGGCCTTCATTTAGCAGGCAGCACCATCCCTTCAGAGAGAACCTTCCTCGAATGCTATAGAAGTACTCATCACTTACTACAGAAATTTATGATTGCGCTCCTATATTTGTTGTTTATTAGTATACTAAGTGCGCTAGTTTAATATTGTATCATTTATTTAGGTAGAACTCCTATATTTTGCTATTCGATCTAATACTATTTTTTAACACATTGTAATCTAACTTTTTTTATTTTTCTTGGTCGTGCTACTATTTGGAGTTTGGAAATTGCCATCTTTGTATATAGATCGCTTTTCAATGTGCGTCTTTCCTGTCAAAAAATATCACATCTAGTAAATATGTGATACTTCAAGGACACTGTGATCGTGATGTCCTTTTTCACATGTGCACTATGCACATCGCCGCGAACAATTTTTGCACTTTACAAGCTTCATATATTTCTATTCACTTTGGTTTTCAAGCACCAACGCCGTTCACATGCTAATGTCATCAACTTTCTCTCTCCAACTCATTCCAACAAAGCAAGCTTAGAAGCTATACAAACACCGTCTAGACGATGAAATGAATATCAAAAATCTATAATGGCACTAGAAAAGAAGTATTGAGAATCATATGAGTCATATGATTTTCTGTTCATTCATCAATTTATTCTAATAATGATCATCTAAGCTTATTCTTACTATCATCTGATAAAATGAAAAACTTTTGGCTTCCAATGTAGACTGCACCTGTAATTTTCTTGTTAATACCTCGCTGACAACTCGATTTTCCACACTGCGATGTTGCCAGCCGCATTTCTCCAGCATTCCTTTGATGAACTTCTCGACATTGTGCCCCTTTGGCATTGCTTCGATATCAACATTTTAGACCTTTCAGAGGGCCAGTCTGACAGTAGAGACAGGTGTGTTGTTTTTGGTGACAAGCTTCATGAAATGGCAGATTTAAAAACTTTTTGTTAGCAGCCTTCTGGAGTCATAAAGCATA